>VUQG01009879.1:4440-26990 GCA_015106755.1 Etia nguti | reverse complement strand
CCCATGTGTGTGTATATATAAAGTCCTGTCTTCCTTTTGTCTTTGTCAGATTGTCTCTTTGTTCACTGCATGTTGCCCTCTTGATTTCCTTTTTGTGACTTTGTGTATTTTGCAATCTGGTGAGGGGGTCAGTTAATAGTTTCATTTAGGAGTGGTGCGCAAGTAACCCCCATTAGGTGTGAAGTCAGTAAAAAAAACAACACCAGTCCCTGCTGTGATCTCCACACACACTGTCCCCATGCACTTTTCAGCACTTTTGCACTGTGGAAGCCCCTTATCTCAAACTTACCACTTTGGTAGTCTGTTGGGAGTATTTATGTCCAGAAATACAGTGAAATCTTCCCAAACTCTTAAATGTAACATGTCCTTTTGTAATATTACATACCAACTTTGTAGTGGACGCATCCCTCCAAGTCTCCTACGGTTGTCCAGCCCTGTTTCTTCTCAACCTCTGGGTCATTATGCAGAATCTTGTTCCTCAGCCAGGACAGGTAGTAAACACGGAGTTTGTTCTTCTTACCTGTAGTTGATTGAGAAACACCAAGGTAAAGAAGAGCAAAAACAAAATGTAAGAATTGCTATGTGGTTAATCTAATCAGAGCCTCTGAGAAATGTCTGCTGAAGCTGCTTTGAAACTTATGAGATGGTGTGTGTGTGTGTGTAGAGGAATTTTGGACCATCCTACAAAATAATTTCAGGTTGGCAGCATTTCTGGGAAACCTTGATGCTTGATGGAACAGCCTTTTTCAGCTCATGTCACAGCTTTCAGTTGCCTTAAGGTCCGAATTCTGACTTGACCATTCCAAAACATGAATTTACTTCTTTTTAAGCAATCCTCTTTGTTTA
Source organism: Etia nguti (assembly GCA_015106755.1). Classification (NCBI taxonomy): domain Eukaryota; kingdom Metazoa; phylum Chordata; class Actinopteri; order Cichliformes; family Cichlidae; genus Etia; species Etia nguti. Next base: position 26,144 of record VUQG01009879.1, on the reverse strand, counting down.
TCTTGCACCACTTAACCTTTCTAAGCTTCAAGTCATGGACAATGGTTCAGACTTTCTCCTGTAAAATGGTTTGTTTGTTTTTTTTAAATTCATGATTCACTCAACGACTTCAGAAACTAACTACTTTAATCCATAATAATTAATATCCCTAACATTGAGTGCATACTTCACCTCAAAGTGATGACTTGTCACACAGAGTTACAGTTTATATGATACAGGTAAATAACTGTCTAATCACTTAACTTAAGTTTGCATATTCTACTTCAGGGCGCAGCCTCTCTAATTATAGAATTATATAAAAATACAGCTGTGATATTAAGAAAACTTTCTCCTGCATCTATGTAACTTCATTTATGACCAAATTCCTTCATGGCACACAAGAAAATGCATGTCTTTTATGTCTGCATGGAAGAGTGTCAGAGTTTCAAACATGTCTGGACTGAGGCCTTGTCTTTGGTTTGCAGTGGATTTTCCCTTTTTATCTCCAAACACAGCAATGTGCACTCTTGCCAAAAAGTTCAACTTACATACTGTCTGATTGTGGAACAATACAAGTAACCTCTGGCTTCAGACACGTCTTTAGAAATGAAATCATCATTTAAAACCTGCATTTTTTCTACCATTAAAATTTTTTTGATGATCTGAAACATGCAAGTGTGGCAAACATACAAAAAACTAACAAATCAGGAAGGGAGCCAGTACTTTTTCATGGCTTTGTAACGTGTCTTTATTTATAGGGATGGGGAACTTCTACAATCCACACTTCCAATCTCATACTCATAACTAAAACATATTATCCAAGATTCACATCCCTTTTTCAGCCAAAGCTGTGAGTAATCACTCAAGAGCTTTTAATATTAAGTGTCTGTGTCATGAGTTTAGTCAGAATATGTCTATAACAGTGGATGTATGAAGACCCAGTAACATTCTTCAGAGTAATGAGTGCTGAAATCTTGGTAATTTTCTTCTATTACACCGTCTCATAGAAATCTAATTCTACTGCAAAACAGTTACATGGAAGAACATGAACTGGTGGGCATTTCCTTCCTTCATGGAAACCTCAAGTGTGTGTCAATGTTACATTGAAACCACGTCATGTATGTGCATGCTGAGTTTTACTCAATATCCTTCTCACTCAAATTATCTGTTTTGTGTCATTTCTGTGCATTTGGGAAATTGTGAAAGGAGAAGTACGACTGCGGGTGCTCTTTCAATGTTCGAAAGTAGAAAGCAGACAAGAAAAAGACAGTCAAACACATACTGAGCTGACCAAGTTGGACAAGCAGAAAAGTGAACATTTTTTTGGCCACATAATTAACAAACTGTGCAAAAGTCTTGAGCCACTCCTCATTTTTTTATATTTACTTCCAAGCAGCAAAATTTTTCATTTTTACTCCTTAGTCACAAAAGGCTGATGGGGTATTGTCATCACCCCGCTAGGCAGGCGTGTGGGCAGGCAGGCAGCATCGACACCCAAGTTTGTGAAAGCAATAACTCAAGATAAGGCAATGTAGGAGCTTCAAAGTTATATCATAGGTGTACCTACTAAAACTCTCAGACGACTTTGAATCTCAGTGGTCTTGACCTCAAGATCAAGTTCTCTGAAAATCTTGCGAATGCAATAACTTGAAAACAAGACAATGTAGGATTTCGAAATTGCTACTTTGTCATTATTTTCAGTCCAGTCCAGACCATTTACTGAGGATTTTCTGTGTCTGTTTGTTGAGCTACTTATCACTGGTCTCTGAATCATTCAAGCATGAAAAAAGCATCTAACTCCTGGGATGCACCAGTGTTGTGTCTAAACATAAAAGACAACTTTGCAAAGATTCCATTTTAAATAGTATGTTTTGTCCCTTTGTTACTAGAAAAATGAATAAAATGAATGACAACATAAAATGGTTTGGCATAAAATATTTGACAAAAAATATTTTTTCATCTACAAAGTGATTCTTAAGAGCGATTACCTGAAAATTTGACATATCTTGGCACAGTGTGCAGTGTATCTTTAAAATACTTTGATGAAACTGGACAAGTAGAGAACAAAAGAATTTTCAGATAGCTGAAAGTCAAGTCCTTAAGAAACAGGAAAAAAAGGCCAGCAAAAACCTGACAAAGGACCTGAAAGATGTATCTGGAACTTCAGCTGATCCATCTATTCTACAATGAAGCCTCACCAGTGGTCTCAGTGGAAGTGTGGCTGTCAAGAAGCCACACTTAAGGACAAATTATACAGGAACTGGACTGAAAATCAGAGGAAACAGGTCTGATGGAGAGATAAATATCAATTTGAAAATTTTGGTCCAAATCATCATCAGTACATACAGATGAGGTGAGGTAAAAATAAAAATACCAACAGATTTTCAACCACAATGCAATCTGTAAAACATTATTGGCAGTGGCTTCATTTTTTTTTTAGCACACTGCCAATGGAGTAAAAGCATTGCTGGACAGAAAAACACAATGAAACACCATCAGTCATAGCACCTCAACATCATTGAAGCAGTGTGGTATCAACTTGACAGAGGGAGGTGGCCAAAGAAGAGCTTTGAATGTCCTTCAAGAAGCCTGGAGAAGAGTTTAGGGTGTGCTGAAGAATAATAGGTGGTCAGATTAAATACTAATTTCCAAGGCTAATTGAAAAGTTATATACTGTGTTTTCATATCTTTTATCATTACGCCTATTTCCCATTTTCCTAGCAAAATATAATGAGGGGTAGCTCAAAGCGTTTGTCAAGAACTGTACTGTCAAGGTAACTCTGTGTGCAAGTTTGTGCTTTACACTGCACAATGTTAGACATTGGTTTTAGTCCATCTCAGATCGGGTCTTAATTCTAGTTGCACTAATCAGGGTGCCTAAAGCGCGCCTGTGTGTGTACCTGATATAGTGACCAAGACATTGAGTCCTTCCAGGACGTCCATCTGCTGGAAGCGCCGGCGGTTAATCAGAGGGTAAACTTTCCCCTGACCACTGCGATCCAACAGCATCAGGCCACTTTCTGTTCCCACCAATAGGTTCACTCCTACACACAAAAACACAACATAAGGATAACCTCCAAAAATACCCACTGACCTCAACTGGAGGTCTGCTGCTTGGCCTGACAGAGCCAGTATGTAGCCTTATTAGAGCTTTGCTGCCACCATGTGGTGAAGGCCTTTATAACTACAACTTCTGGTAAAAAGCTGGACTTTCATAATGTTAATACAAATACTTAAACATTGGCACACCAAATTTACCTTTAATAATAATTTACATCAAAAAGTCCTTGCTAAATAAGTAGCATTTTCTTTAAGTACCCATTATCCCCCACCCTGTCATTCATGGTGATATCATAGTCTGATCAACTGATGGGTAATTATTTTAAAATATCCTTCCTTTTAAGCCCTATCTTTTTGTTCTTACCCCAGAGTGCAGCGCAAAGAATCTCAGAGTTGAACCTCTTCTTGTATTTGCGAATCTCTGGGGTGTCACTCTGAGGGCGGGTGTTGACCGGATTGACGTTGACCACGGAGCCCTTCCGGGATGGATCTGCTCTCAGTGCCTCTGCCAGCCGAGCATCGTTCCCATAGCCTAAAAGATCAAAGGGAAGGGCTTAGGTAGGATGGCGTAGGATTGTAGAGTTTACCGGACAGGGTGAGGGTCAGTCGCATGATCAGCATTAGAAAGCTGTGTAGTGAACTGTGATGTTTAAGAATGGAATATCAATATTGTGTGATTAATGTACATGTTATATTACTGTGAATAATTGTGTAACTGTTATTTTTGCATGCTTAGGTGCCAACATGGTGATATTCTGGTATTCTGACTTTTATGAACATAGTAGTTTTAAGTATGAAAGTTTGGAATGGTATACAGAAATATAAATAACAATGTAATGATACTGCTCCACTCAAACCAGTAAAAAAAGGGAGCTGATGTGACGTTCAAAGACAACCGTCCATCAGAGACTGTGAGATTATTAGAATAACAGAATAGATCTCAGCTGCCGATTACACTGGGACAGAAAAACAAGCTGTGCAAGGTCAGAAAGCCTCTGCAGCCAATGCAAGAGTTTTTATGGTGTCTGTTGTAAAGTGGATTACTCATTATCCCGCCTCTCTAACATGCCTTTAGTTCTAGACTACAGGCATCTGTAGGAAAATCTAACTGCCTCAAATCAGTGATTAAATGCTGACTGAACAATCTAGTATACTTAAGGGGGTCAATGGCTGGTCACCAGCTGCATCAGGTGAGGTAATGGATTAAGATTTGGCCTTGACGATCACGATGAGAGAACAGGGCTGCGGTGATAAGAAAGCTTTGTTTGTAAATGAGCTAATGAACTCTATGACCTGAGTGAAACAGAGTCCACACTTACAAACTCGTTTTGTTTGTTAGTGATTTGAAATTTTCACACGCTCAGCATCTTTACTCCTTGAAAAGAAGAAGCTGTTTTTGTCAAAGCTTCTGTGTATCTGAGTGCAAGCTTGCAGCTGTGGACACTGGCAGCTAGTCAGACCCTAGTCAAAACTGAAGTGGCCGGTTTAATATAAAGGAACGGTTCTCAGAGAGCCATCGCGGGGGAGGGTGGTTCGGGGAAGAACGTTGTGTCAAACTTGGTTGTTAACAATGATGAATGATAATCAACAATTAAAACAACAAAAATAAACAACCAAAAGTTTCCTAACAATGTTCTGCTGACTTTTAGCCCACTAAAATTCAAGTAAGATCCCTTTATATCACTTATTATTAGTGAAAGTAGTGTGTTGGGCAATATGAACCTTTTTTTGACTTCTGGGGGAGGAATATGAGAAATAGTCTGAGACCTAGTCATCAAGAAGATATTAATATTAATTAATTCCTAAACCCCAATTGCCATCGACCATTAATATGTTCATACTACTACTCACCTGACCAAATGCTTATTCAGCATCCAGGGAAAGAAAAGCACTTGAAAATGTTTATTGTAAACTACAATAACTCAGTTATATTATTTCAAACCAAGCCTTAATTTCTGAATCCAGTCCGATCTCCATGTATTAATCTCTTTAGTGTTTATTATAGTTGATTACGGCAAATCACATACCTACTGCCTCAAAAAGCTCACCTCTAGGCAAAGTCGATTTTGCAAAGCTGTTCGTCAGTAGTTTTTTTATTATCCTCTTTCAGTTCTTTTTTTTTCTCTAGTATCTCTCATTAGAGGTCATTAAAGCAGATCAGCTGCTCATCATCTCACCCTGTCCCTTTCATCGTCCTCTGTCACACCAACCCTCTGCATGTTCTTCACTACATCTTTCTCTCCCATTCTTCTCTCCACTCTCCCTCCTCTGCATATCTCCAAACATCTCAGCCTTGCCTCCAAACTGCTTAACCTCTTTCATATTTAGTGTTTTGGATGAATTTTACTAAACTATTAATATATTTTTTTCATTATTACCTTGATTAACTATAATAATAGTTTACCAAAATTCATCCAAAATCACAAACATGTCCCAAACATTTGTAAACTGTCAGAAAAGTAAAGAAAGCCAGCCATCAGTTGAGTCAACTGCTTGAAAGCTCACAGACTCAAGTCCCAATCTGTACAGCTAAGGAATTTCTGCTATTATATTTTGAGACACCTAAACTCCATGTGTGAGCATGAGATCAGTGGTGCAGTTCAGTCAGGGAAGCACTCTGGGATTTCTCTTTGGATGTACTCACAAGGGCTGTTCCCTCCTGAACAACAGTCAAACCTCAGAACTGCAGCTTCTAATCCAGTTCAGTGACTTTGAGTTGTGAGTAAAAAGTTGGCTTGTGTCAGAATTGAAGTCATTGTGTTTGAGCTTTTCCAGAGTGACAACTTTTCCTCATAGTTTCTTCAAAGTTTGATTCAACAACCAGAAATGCTTTTTGGATTTCTCTTCTGCCTGAGGTAAAACATCTAGTTAGACTCGTCTCAGTGGGCTTAATAATTCTTTGACTTTGGAACCTGCAGACCTTTATTTTGACCGTTATACCCGTGCCTTCTCTCATGGAAGTGTTAATTTAACCCCTGTTGAACTTGACTACTGCACCGAGACAAAGTGACCTTACCGACATTGTTGAGGGCACTGCCGGTGGATGGAGAGACCTGGAGAAGTCGTGGGTCAATGAACGGAGTGAAGGAGGAAGAAGACTTGTGCTTCTGCATGTTGTTACTAGACTGGCTCTGCAAAGGAGTTTTGTAAAGGTTTATGTGTTGTTTTTCAAAGACCATAAACATATGCAGATTTGACAGAAAAAGATAAATGGAAACACTTAATAACACAGTGCAAACACAGGCAGGCAAACTGAGGATTTTGGTATGTGTTGCATGCAAATATAGTGGACAATCATTCAGGAGGTAAACTTATAAACAGTGAAACGGGCAAAAATGATGATGAAGGCTAAAAAAATATGAATACTGTTGACAAAACAAATAAAAAACAATAACAACACAAAAGGGAAAAAATGCAGTTTAAAAAGTATTTCCTTGGAAAACATACTTGCGGTTTTCACTCCTAACTGCCATGTGTGCTACCATCTATTGTCTGGAGAATGTGAGAATATAACTTGTTTGCTGAAAATAGGCAAAATCAAGGCATACAAATTGATTTAAACGTTTTGAGGAATGCTTTTAAGACAAAAGACAACCTCAGAGGACACTCTGGCAGAAAACCCCCCAAAAATTTAGCTAACAGATCTGTTGCGATAATAAATATATCAACAAGATATTCACAAAAATGCAAGCTTCCACCAACACCAGCGTCTCTCTGTAGAGAGATGGAGTGCCAGATAAGGTTTAAAAAAAAAAACATAATGGGGCCTCTGTAGAGTGAGACAGGATCGCGGTGCAAGCAAAATGCTAGTAGAGGGCATGATAAAAAAAAATTATGAAGCTATAGAGGATATTTTTTATCATGGCCAGTCAAGAGATTAAAAAAAGCTGAAAAACTGAAAAAAACGAGGACTCATCTTATGTATTTGAATGATTTTAGTTGTTTTGGGGCGTTACAGTGTTATGGATGGCAATAATTATAAAAGCTCTCTTTGACACTCCCGTGCAAGAAATGAATAGCCTAAGCCAGTGTCTGCGTTGGGACTTGAAGACATACCTCTGTGAGGATGCCAAGCTTGTCCAAGGGACTCTGTGGGGACATGGACGAGGGACTGGCAAGGCTGGAAGAGGAAGGGGAGTTGGATGCAGAGGAGGAGGGGGAGGAATGGTGGCTCTGCTGGATCAAGTCTGGGAGATGGTGGATGCGACCAGCAAAGCCATTCCTGTCCGAATGCTGTATGGGGTGATGATGGTGATGATGATGGTGGTGGTGGGGGCTGGGGGTGTGGTGAGCGAGGCCCTGGAGCGACACCGAGCCGGGGCTCGGGGCAAAACCTGCATGCATGCCAGGTGTCTGCGTTTGGCCTGGGCCAGGGCCCGTACGCTTTCTGTTGTCACCTGCACTCTGGAAGTAGAAAGAGGGGTACATAGCTTTGGGTCTAGATGTGTTCCTGATGAGTTCAGGGGAAGGGAAGGTATTAGCTAGAACAAAGGGTATACTAGAGCGGCTATTCTACAGGCGGAAAGAAAACTCTTGTTAGCAGTAGATTACATGGTAAGATTATACTTTAAGTAATTTTGTGGCATTACTAAACTGACCTTTTGTAGTGTGCATTGGTCCTAAATGTATGTGAAGATGACTTATTTACTTGATTCTTTTTCTGTCACCTGATCAAATGGCTTTCTAAAAGATAAATGTCTGAAATTGTTCAACAATCTAATAAAATCTGGATCTCTGTATGCATTATTAAACTCTGTCAGCCTTTTATGAATTTCTTAACACTGAGTATGGTGTTGAGTGATCAACGAAACATACAAACAAAATGGATAAACTGTCGGGGTATGAACAAACAAAATGTAAAAATAAAGGGAAAGCTAAAAAGTATGAGGTGAATGATCGGTGGTTCTTTTTCTGATCTCCCAGTACCTGTCTGACAATCAGCGTGCTGTCTTTGCATGGTGTTGTGCCTGCGTCACTCTCGCCCTCATCGTGGACGATCATGGTTTTCACAGACTCCGTTTCTCCATTACTCAGCCGAGAAGAACTGCAGGTGAGGGGAGGAGAGGTTCAACACAAACACATCATGTTTGGGCTCCAATATGGTTTCACACACCCGTGCAAGCCACGAGAAAAAGCAGCATTATAAAAGACAGACACGGCACTCAAAGGTACTCTGCAGAAACCAAGGTGACGGTTGCCCTGGCCTTTAACCAAAGAGCCAACAAACAGCTTGCCTGACAACAAATTAGCCAAATGTCTTCTGCACATAGCAGGTTCAAAGCATTCTCTACTGTGCTCTAGCAGGCTTTCTACGTCTCACTGTAGTACAGGTGTAGCTGAATGCGCTTTCTACATCCATAACATGACTAAGCATGGCAATAGTTTAGGTCCTGTGGCAAGTGCATCTTGATCATCTTGGGAATTAGAAACAGAATACTTTATTAATCCCAGAGGAAATTATGTGGTCACAGTTGCTCCAGGACAGTAAGAACAGTAACTAAATGAAATTAAATAATCTAATTACTAAATAATCTATACTACTATCTCTATTACAAAATATAATAGAATATAAAAAAATAGCTCCAATTATAAATACCCCAGTATATCACACAAAATGAAATACGTATAGTTGAAATTGAGGTGCTCTTCTTATCACAGTGACAATACCTTTGTTGTTTTCTTTGTAGAGTATGTGGTATTAAGAGTGTGCAACTACTCCAGTGTGTACTTGTGCTTTAGATGGTATCTGGACTTAGAGATAATTAAAGCTTAAATGTTGAATAGTAGTAGTACAGCATTTGATTAAAATAATCTGATTTGACTGATGACTGTAGACTTTCTGCTTTCTTTTATGCACATAAGGCTCTCCTCCACATCCATTTAGACAGGGCTGGTCTTGTCAGCCTGAAGGCATTACCAAGAGGGCTGCAGTCTGGCTCAACTTGCCTAAAAAGACTTTCAGATAAATAAAAATGCAGCTCTGCTAAGCAGGAGCATAATCTCATCCATTAACCCGAACCGATGCATTCTGCTCTGAAAGTGTAAAGCCTGAGGGAAAGTTGTGTACATACACAGCTCTGGAGTCCTCCGGGCCAGAGGTCGACTCTTCACCTGCCTCCTGATCCACCTCTTCATCGTCATCTTCGTCAGTGGTGTCGGATTCTTCACTGGAGGATGATGGGTAATCTGTCACCTTATTTGGGGGACGAACATCATCCACTGCACGCAGTTCTTTGGCCAGAGCAGTCAGGTCCTAGGAGCCGAGACATAAAAGGCGAACCGTGTATGAACGCTTGTTTTAACGTGTTCAGTCGTTCTTGCTCTGCTGATGTTTTGTCCGTTCTTCATCACGACATATTACATGCAAATAGCAAGGGCACTACGTAAGATTTGCTGTTAATCTTTAAGTAACGCAGGAAAGAGAAAGCTGCTGGAGAAGAAGAATGGTTATAGATGTACGCCAGCAAATGAGAAGCCAACGGAAGAGCAAAGCCAAAAGAGAAAAGAGAAAAAAGAGATGACTCCAGAGCAGTACAGCTGGTGCTCCTCATGCTACAGTAGGTAAGGTTAGTGGATTAATTCTAATGATGAAACAGTTGTTAGAGCTGCAAAGATGAAAAATTAAAACAGCTCAGAAAAATGGTTAATTTATTAAGGTAAGAGAAGTCATGAGTTAAAAAGACCACCGCTGAGGAGAGAATGCAAAGAATACGTGCAGTAGATCCCTTCAGCCAGTGAGCTCAATCCAAAGATAAAACAAGCATTTCTTAGCCTGATCAGACCAGTCAGTTTGGTGGAGGAGTTCATTTTCATTCATATACCCACACACAAAAAGACTCAAGCAGCAAAATCCCTGTCACAATTTGTTAATAATCACACTCTCCATCTATCTAACTGCAACTAACTGGAAGCAACACATGTAACAGTCACCACGCACACAGGGTTTAACTAAACCCATCCTGCCTAGTGAGCTACTGGCTAGTCGGCTCCGAGTCCACTCTCACCGCTGATCTGTTCGGCCTGAGCGCGTCCCTCCTCTCCTCGGGTTTTTTCCCAGCATTCTCTGGCCGCTGGAGGGGTGAACCCTCACATTTAGAAGAGGCTAAAGGAGGTGGAGGTGATAAGGTCAGCATGTTGGAAAAAAATCTACACGTTTAACTAATGTTGTTAGTGATTTTACCTACATGTAGGTCCTTTAGCACAGTGGTATTACACACTTTAGCACAACTATGATTTAAGGTGACTTTTTAGTTATATTGTCCACCTCCTACATCTTTGTAATTGCTGACTTGGTTAAAGTATATGCAAACTCACAGCGTGCCCTGAACCTCTCTCCTGAGCCACAGTGAGAACCGGGCTGAGAGCTGGAGTTACTGGAGCTGCTGGAAGAACTGGAGCCTCCGCTGCCACTATTACTGGTTGATCTGGGAACCAGTTTCTCCACTCGTTCCCACAGCAGCCGAGGCTCCGCTGCACTGCAGAGGCAACAGAGTCAAGAGAGTCAGGCAAAGTATCATAGATACAGAAACTTTTAAACAGCAAATTAAAATGTTATAAATGTAGAGCGCAGCTAGTATAAATTTTTTTATTTGCTAATTATTACTGACATGTTATTGGATTATAGTTAAAGTCCTTAATGAGCAGTGCAAAAATGCTAAATACTTGAAATTACAGAAAGCCAAGAGTTTTAGATATTAAACAGCACTGCAGGGTAAAGAGGAAGGAAGAGAAATGACACTCCATGAAAAGGTTTGTGGTTTGGAAATAAAGAGCTGTGAGTGCACATAGAGACACACATTTACACACAAGTACAGAAGTAGAGACAACAAGGTTAGACAGCTAGAACTATTACATAAAGCCTCCCACACAGCTCCACAGACTGGGACTTTAACAGCACAGACAGTGAAGACGCTGAATTAATTTGTCAGATCCATCACTAAATGAAGTGTTTTTGCACAGCCTTTGTTAAAGCCTTTTCTTTCTGGATGTCTTTGTAGTTGCAGAGTTGAAACTGGATTCAACGTGCTCTGAAGCACGTTGAATCCAGTCTCCTGCTTAAGACACTAGTGGAGTGCCACTGGGTACTGTTCTGGGCCCAGTTCCTGTCGTTTAATCAATTATATTTTTGTTATTTCAAAGATGACTCATATATCATACTAGACAGATGCTTTTTAAAAATAGCCAGCTTGGCTTTTCTTTTCTAAATATCCAATATCTAGAATATTATTTACAAATGTCAGCCATATCTTTTGAAGGGCACGTTTCCAAATTTAGATTTTTTTTGGAAGAAGAATGCAAGAAGAAGAATGCAGTAGTAAAGCAAAGAAAGGAAACGTATTCACACAACTCAGAGGTTACGAAAGTTTACCTGGCAGCATTGTGTTGTGCTGCGTGGCTGCTGTGTGCGGCGTTGCCGTGGTGATGAGGCGAATCTCGCCTCGGCAACACTGGGGACCTTGATGTAGTCCTGACAGGAACCTTTTCATGATAAAAACAGTAACCAGCTTACAAATACACACTTTAGGCATGGGTGTGCTTCCGTGTGCCATGAATATGCAAATCAGATATTTTTAAACTTCACCGTCACATGAGTAAGTGTCACCAATATAATCCATTGGAAAACTTCAGAAGTAGTAGCTAAACCACAACATGTCAGGCTTACTAAGGTAAATACATTATTTGGCTGGACTAATCATCAGAGATCCCTTTTGATCTTTCTAATAACTCAGGATTCCCAAATAGGAACAATAAAATGGTATAAAACTTCTAGGTTTTGAATCCTAGGATGTTGCCCAGCGTTAGATTGTTTGTTGTCAATTACATTTTCACTATTACTAGCTGTTAGCTTCTGCAAGCATTGAATAAATCTTATTAAAAGATTCGTAACCTTTACTGTTTTTGTAGAGATACCTTTTAGTCAGTGATGTAAAAGTACAGATTGTGTGTAATTAATTCAGGCCCAGAGATGAAAGCTCCAGTCAGTCAATTTAAAGTCTGACTTGGCAGTAAAATTACACCTAAATCTTAAAAGATGTCCAACAAGTAAGAATTGTCACATATTAGAAGGATATCAGAATTATCAGGGGGAAGGTGTGAGTAACTGACGAGTTTTAGTATTCATGAGTTTAGCCAGCAAAAAAAAAAGTGTTAAAAAAAGTAGCAGGGAAGGCTTTGGAAGCTAGACAGTGCAAATCTTGTAACTAGCTTAAATTTTGTTCTGGTATACTGTCAGGATAAGTAATCTTATTATTTTTAATGTAAGGTGCGAAGTAGGCTGCCTTCTAATAGAATACACAATAACTGTGTTCACATCAGAACTTGTTACAAACCAGCCTAAATTAAACAGCTGGGTTTGTTTAAACAAGGCACCAACAAGCTCACATTTCAAGTCGGTGATGACGTGACTGAAACAAAAACACAGGATCTATGCGTCCTGTATCTCTGGCGCTCATGAGGTGCGCATCTCCAATATGACTGCCCGCTGTGTTCTTACAGTATCTAACTTGAAATGTATAAATGTATGCACGACAGTGTGGGACCTTTTAAATTACACTTCCACAACCACAAAACAATCTTCTGGACAAGCCCCACCCCACCAACTAAAGCCTTCATCATAGTCACAGGTCTCGCACGTGAAGCACATTTTCCCCTAAATCAGTCACATGTAAATTCAGTGAAGCCAACGCAGAGCAGAGCAACACAGCCGTGCACAACAGAACCTCCAGCCATTTATTTGTTTAAGAGTTTAAGTAAGGGACAAAATGGGAACAGTATGAACTGATGTTACTGATTGGTCAGTCTTCTCTCAGTAGCATTTTCCTCTATTTCAAGGCTGAACCTGCTTGTGAGGTCCACCATTGTTTATTTGAAGCTTTCCCATTGTGTTGCATTGACAGGGTACATTCTGTTAGGAAACGACTGTCTTCTAAAGGCTTACATTCCTCATCTTGTTATTTTTATGTTGTTTTGCGGTGGTGCAGCAAAAGTCTAAATTAGTGTGGTGAGGGAAGAAAAAAGCAACATGAGGCAGACTGTCTCGACTCGTCCTATAAGTGGAACAACAGTCGAGTTATAGAAAGGTCACACATTGAATGTTGTGGTGCATTTTAACTAACAGCTATTTTTGCATGAACAAGAAATTTCATCACACAGAGTAACTTCCTCTTTTTTAAGATATTGTGTGCAAAAATTGGACTAACTGCCCCGCAATATCTGATTTCCTCACATACAGTGGACAATCGTGTTTCTTGGTCTCCATACAAGGAAAAAAATAACAGATGTTTAAATTCTGATACTGTATAAAAAAAATGATGGGAAATGATTACAGTAGACTGTCTTATTCAACTACTGCTACCACACCGGGCTTCTTTCTTCTAGTCCTTACCCTCGGTGGGACCTCCTCTGAAGGGGCCGGTTCATGGGGCCTAGGCTGGGGATGGGGGTGTGGGTCAGTGCGTGCAGGCGTTGATGATGAGGATGATAGTGATGATGATGATGGAGGGTGATGGTGGGATTCGTGGCTGTTTTGAAGGTGGAGATTTTCAAAGCTAGGAGCAAGCGGCTCCGTGAAGGAGTGCGATCGCGACACAACAGGCGGGGTGGCAGTGGAGGAGTTTGACGAGGCCACGCTGCTGCTGCTCTTTAAAGCAGCCAGATGAGAACGAACCTTGCGGACGACACAAAACAGAACACAGTGGGGGAGCGCACGTCAGTCTGCATGCAGGGTATTCAGACAAGGAACAAGGTAGGGACTGTAGGGTGTCTTAAGGGGTTTGTCACATTTGAGCTAATGTTAGTAACATTAGACTTCTCAAATGTGGAAATCAGGGCGATGCAGGTCCTACTGGTTATTGTAAGGTTATTTCTGGTCATTCATAATTCGATCTGGAACAGTGAGGGTGATCTTACAGAACAAAAGGATCCAGCAATGAGTAGAAAGTAAAAACAACAAAGAAAAGCTCTGATGACTTAACAGAATGACACATTCATACACTGCAGCTGTCATTTAGCTCCTATTTGCTACCAGGCTTCAGCTGAAGAGCTCTGCTGCATATTCAGCTGGTAAAGATGTAAAATGAGAGGATATAATTAAATGATAGATTTGTTATAATGCTCTTAAAGTATAAGGAAAATGACATGTATTTAACCTTTTGCTGCTACAGTCTTCACTTTATCCAGTGGCATTAAGTTCAATCAGGGATTCTAGAGGGAAATGTTCTTTCAGCTCAGATGCAAGGATTTTCAGTCTTGGTCATTTGTGCAGAGAGCATTTATGATTTATAATAACGCACTGTGTCAGAAACCTGATGTGGCGAGTTGATCTGACAGCTTGGCAGAGGCCAACACGATGTTAACAACCACTGCTCTGAAATACTAGATCTTTTTGATGGCACAGAAGCTGGTTTCACTTAGAAATTGACACAGCTTGTCTGTAAAATCAAAGAAGAGCTGTAGACATTTTAGAGGCACATCTTTAAATGATTCAAATCTTTGCAAATCCCCTTAAGAACCCAAGAGAGCAACAGGAGGGGAGAAGGAGCAATCGTGAAATAGACATATCTGCACATCATACCTGTTATCACTTGGACCACCCTTTTTTTTGGAGACCAGAAATTTCACTGTAAAAGTTTTTTAACTTAAAAAAAAAGGGTAGCCTGGATAAATCAAGGAATGACACAAAATATAAAAAAGACATAATGCACAGGGAATGGAGAGATTAAGCTGAATCAATCCAGGAAAAAAATGTCGAGGCATGCTTTTACTGGCTCATTTAAATCAGATTTTTTTGGGACATTTTAGTCCTTTTTATAAACTGCATGGTGCTTTTAGATCACCTTCAAAAAATTATCCAGGAATCAAACATGGAGATGGTCTGCATTAATAAGGAGAGAAGACAGGCTGACATGCTAACAGGCGTACCGACAGAACCACAACGGTCCACGCAGCATGCACACATTCATGGCTGGGAGTGGAGGAAAACATGTGACTTTGATAGTGGGCACTGCACTGCAGTCCACATCCTGCCTTTCACCTTATTCATAATCACCATCTTAACCTTAGCTAGTTTTTTGTTTCCATATTTGACAGCAGTGAGATTTCTTTAGGAAGACAGCTAATACAAATACTTTCGTTGGCCTTTAGGCATCATGAGATGAGACCTTTGTGTGGTGAATACTCTATAGGCTCTCTGTTTATGAGAGTAATCCACTTTAACATTATTGGTTAATAATGCTCTAGTGAATTACATCGTCACACCCCCATCCTACTGAATAACAGCATCATTTCTATATAATGTAATCCGTGTGACATATTCAAAGCAGACTGACTTATATGAACTGTGATTATTCATGCTTAGTGTGCTCAATCCTTCACTGGGAAAATGACTAATACTGCCTGAGTCACCCTGCAAAATTTGGATGCCCATGAATTATGAATGTTTTTAATCACCAACACACAATAAGGAGTTACAGCATGTAGAGCAGGGATGTTCGAACCCCCCATAACAGCATCAGGCAAATCACATAAACACACACATTTGCACACCTTGTGGTAAACGCACATCTGGTGAAAGGGCTTTTGTTTGCATTTACATTTTGGGAGGACGACTTGTCAGTCAAAGAGTTAATTATTGCAGAAGAAAGCTAGACTTGGTTGATTTTCATTACCACAGGGAAGCTGGGTGAAAAAGGGGAGATTTCTTTTCAAATCAGTCGAGAGTTTAATGCTGTTCCACATTTTAGCTGGTTAAAATGAGGGAAATGAAATAGAGGTAATAACAAGCCCAAGGCTGAAGAGAGTCATGAGAAGTTCAGCAGCAGCACACAGTTGGATACATTATTCAGATGAAACGACCTCAAAGCTAAAGACACAATCCATGAAGGGAGTGGAAAAAAAGCAGAACAACTCCTAAACTGAGAAACAATAAATCTTCCGAAGTGCAAAGATTTCAGTTTTCCTCGAGTCACCTGAAGGAGAAACCTAATGAATTATTATCAGGGGAAAAAAAATCACAGATAACATCTTGAAGCAATGAGGCCATTCAGGTTATTAAGAAGGTAAATTGACTTTTCGAGTAAACCAGCATTTTGTGAAAAATGAGCTTTTCAAAGCATGCATGCAAGGGTGTATAATACATTTCAGCATCATAAATTCATTCAAAGTTGGCAAGGTAATTCGGCAATATAAGGCTGACAGCATACTCTTAACCAGGGGTGCTGAACACATGGCCAGAGGGTCAGAACGAGCTCTCCAAAGGGTATGTTTCAACTGTTCATCAAAGCTCGAGACCCGAGTCATTATTAATTTTACAGCCTTCTTACAGACAAAGATGTTAACTATGGGTTACAATACCACAATGACATAAGGTGGTTAAGCTTTGGCTCTTTGATTTATGACAGTAATGTTTCATTTTAGTGACGGTAAACTGACTGGAGGAAGGAGAAGGGGAAAACTGAATAAGTCATTACGCTATGACTTTACTTATCATGCCCACTGCAGATCACGGCTGGTACATTTTGGCCCAAGAACTAATAACTCTGGCCCTAATTTGGCTTGTTCACATAACTGAATGACAGGTTAGCAGCCATAAAGTCCTTAGGCATGCTCACCCCGACCAAGCTCCACTATTACTACATCCATACAGAAAAGGGAAGTTGATATTACAATCAGATCTTGTGTCATGCACACAATATGAAACTGTCAAATACATAAAAAAAAAAAAATATATATATATATATATATATATATATTTTAAATCTATAAATCTTTTTTAAAATTCTGAACTGTGTAGCCTCAGCAGCTACATTTTCAGTTTAGCAGGACTACATGCTGTGCTGAACAGATAAGAGATCAGATCACTTTCATGTTCTGATGTCAGGTCTCTCAATCTGGTATTTCTGCAATAAAGTTTTTAATTTTTTCAATGCTGTCATCCTTAACCCCATGACCTGCTCAATATGCTCCAACACAGCAAAATCCTTTAAGATGTAAAGCACCAGTGGACTGCTCCTAGTCCAATGATCCAGTGGACACCAACTCACAGCTGTAAATGTAAAAGTAGAATAATTTGAGAGAAGAAGAAACGGTTTGAAGTCACTCTTACCTGTGGTTCCACAGGCCGGTGCATGGCCTCAGAAGCAGAGTTCCCATTGGGGTATGAAGACTCGGAGCGCGGCGGCACCGGAGGCTGCTGTGGTTTGGTCTGAGCTGACTGGGGAGAACCCTGGATGTTCTTCCGATATCGCTCGTCGGCCTGAGAAGGACACGCGCAGACAGCAGCATTAGCAGCAAGTTGAGAATACAGGTGGATGCAGGTCAGTACACGAAGAGGAGAAAAGACAGAAGCCATCAGCCGCTCTGGTTTGTTAGTCTCTTCCAACAGAGAAGAGGTGATTTTTTTCTGGCAGTAGTTCAAGCACATCAGAAAGTTATCTGCTGATACAGGCACACCAGCAGGGACAACAAAGCACCTCCTCAAAGGCAGTAGTGTTATTGGTACTGCGGTATTCCCACATCCCTACGAGAAGGACAGCAATTCCATGACCAGCAAGAGTGTCATGCATTTTTCATGTGGAGAGAAGACATTCACAAAGGAAAGGTTAGGTCACACAATGAGGTCCAGGACACGGTTCACTATAGAAAGTCAGATTTTGAGTTGCTGGTGAGAATTTTTTATTTAAATGTTTTTTTTGGTTGTTCTTCAAAATGGATATTTGGATATCTTTTCCATTTGTGGATTTTTTTCTTCATGTTTCCCCTTTTTTTTTTTTAGAAACTTTGTGATTACAGTATTATTATTATGACAAAAATGATGGCTGAACTATTAAAATAAGACCCAAATTAAATCAAGATTATCCTTTTGTTTTCCTGAAACAATCAGCTAACCTTTATGATCACCTGCAGATCACTATCCTGCTTGTTCCACCAGTGTTAGAGCTTCTGAGCTGTTATAAAAACTAAAAATCAAGCAAAAAAAAAAAATCCCTACTTTTGGCCAATGACATGCTTTTATTTGGCTAGCGTATCTGTCATTATTCTTCCCAACAGGCACTAAAAAGGGATACCAAATGCCAAAAAAAAAAGAAAGAGACTGTAAGTCACGCTGAGCACTAATGAGGTGGCTCGTTTTTATTAATGTGGGGACAAAGACTACCGTGAAGATAATGAGAGACCAGTGGTGTCCTTCTTTAGAAGGAGGAGCTGTTCAAGTGAGCATTTCACTCCAAACTCATGAGAAAATGCTCAAATGACATCTCCTCATACACTGTAAACAGAACGCTGACATAGCCACCATGACACCACCCATTTGGACTTCTGCTTTGAAGCCCAGATTGTCGTTTTGACTATCGATGTCTTGTGTTTTTGAAAGTAGATGAGAGGAGCAAGGGGGTGGAGCTGACTGAGAAACCAGGGATATTAAGTTGTACCCTGATTTATCATCTGCTGTATTTGATATGGGGCTATAATTTGCAAAGGGAACATCATGATTTATTTAATAACATCTGAACCTGGCAATCAAGACCCTAAAAAACTGGTTACTGAGCTCATGCATAAAGGGAGAAGTAGGTTCATTTTCTCACAGGCTTCTGTACAATCTTACTTATCTTGCAACCAGAGGAGTTGCCCTCTGCTGGCCATCAGAAAGAATGCACATTTAAGGCACTTCAACATTGGCAGCACTTTTCAGACTCAGAGGCTGCATTTTTTATACAGTCTATGTCTCAGAAAGTCTGAAAGAATCCTCGAAGTGAAATGATCTCTAGCTGGAGTTCAACATGAATATGCTGCACCTAGATATTCGTTGGTTGGTATTTGGTATAACAATTTTGTTAGTTTACCAACTTTTTTTTCCTACAAGGATTTCACAAGTGTTGGAAATTAGCAATAACTATAAACTGTATGTGCAGCACATCAGTTTCATGCTCCATATTGGACCTACGTTTTGTTTCTCCCTCTCTCTCTCTCTCAGGTAGCCCTGTTCCTGCTACAGCTGTCTCTGGAGGAGGAGCTGGTGCTTCTCCAAAATCAGCTTGAAAAGATCTTTGACATTACTTGCTTTAAAAAGTGGTCTCGAGTTGAGTTCAACTTATTAGAACTTCATATTTAAGTTCCAATAACTGCTGTTGGTCCTGTAACACAGGGTTGTATGTGCGTCATGGACCTGTTTAATTATTAGCCATGTGAGTTTAGAAACAGTCTAGCTACAGAGCTCGTCTACAAAGCCATTCATCCCACACCATCAGCTCACCGTCACCATCTACACACGATACACTAAAGACAGCGGGAGTGAGTATACACAAGCAAAGGAAGCATTTTACAAGCAGTCACTGTGACTGATCAGCTATCGAGGTTCACCTCTCTGACTGGCTCAGAGTCAGGGGCGGGGCCTTGAAGGTCAGCCACGGGTAGCCTGGTTTCTGTAGTTTTTTCCAGACTGGAGGCTGGACTGGGCCGTGTCTTCTCACTGTCAGTGTTCTGTGGTTGTTTTGTTGTTTCCTGCTCAGGGGCTTGCGGAGGCTTTACCCTGTCGGGTTCGGGGTTCTGTGGGGGTTTGGAGCTCTGCTGCTGGGCTGTTTTACTACTGTCCAGCTTCTGGTTTTGCTGAAGCGACAGCAGGTAGGCCTGCTCCTGCTGCAGCTGTCTCTGGAGTTTCTGAGCTTGCCGTTGCTCCTCAAGCTCCCGCCATTTGTACTCCTGAGTACAGGGAGGGTCAAGTTGAACCAAAACTGCTAGCACACAGAGGCTAGCATGCCAGCAGCGACTGCAGGAATAGGACTGTACAAAAACTATTGTGTAGCTAGCATCAGAGAAGGAGAGAGCGCTTTGTTATGAAAGGCTCTTGGTGGTAATGGCATTATAATATTGCAAGGTTTTTAACTAATTTCTTACTTTCATTACATATTATTTATCCTTATATATAAGAATATATTTATATTTATTACATATCTTGTAACTGTGAGCAGTGACATCACAGCTGTTAACAAACATGGCACAGATAGCTTTATATTGTACTTTCTATTAGGGTGACTGTCTTAGGTCCTAAAAATGCTAAATGCAACCCTTTATGGTTTAAATTAGAAAATAAAGCATATGCAGCACCACCAAATGCTACAACCTCTCACACGCCACAAATATTTCTTTTTTCTTTTTTTTTTTTTAGACTGAAACATTGCTAATTCAACTCACAGTGTGATTTGACTGTGTAAAAATATGCTCTGTTAAAACATTGAGTTTCAGGCTAAATTAGGCTTTAGTGGAGAATTTAAATGGGACGAGACTGAAAGTTAAACAAACTGTTCAGCCCTCTTCAATCTTACTCCTGACCCTAATGATTTTCCTGCAGTCTAAAAAAAAACCAAAAAAAAACTAAACCATCTGATGCAATGGCATACTGATGGGGGGAAAAAAAATGTCCAACTGCACCCCTGTTAGACTGCTGTGGTGGTGAAAAGCAATTAAACCACTGAAGCATTAATATAGTTTTATGCAGTGGGACAGTTGTGCCCATTACCAGAAGCTCCATCTAAATATAGGTTGTTAATTCAAACATGTAACATTCATTCCTATAATACTGTTTAAAGTAAAATGTTTCACAGTTTAAATAGAAGTCAGCTTGTTTTTTGCATACCAAAGTTTATGAATGGTGACTGTGCAGGAACCACATGGTCAGAGATTAAATAATGGTTGAAACTGGAAGTGAGGATGTTAACGGTCATATCCTTTTATTATGTGAATATCCGCTCTAAACCCCAAGAGAAACAGAATTCTTTAAAAAGAAAAAGAAAATAACAACATGGTTTGAGTATCAGTATCGCCTCCCCTGACCCTTTAACATCTGGAAGAGGGGAAGCCCTCTCTTTCCGTGGGATGACTAGCTTCCTGGTGATGACATCACCATCACTGAGAGGCTCGTAAACATCCTGACTTCCCCAGCAAAACCCGAGAATGCTCATTATACTCTGACCTCAACCATTAACGGCTCCCCTCGGCTTCACAAAAGTCACAAGTTATTCCTAAAAACTTGATGAAGTTTAGCACAGAAGGCAAATGGACTCAGAAAAACTCATGTAACGGACGAATAAAGTACCTGCGTTATGAAGTTTAACAACCTGGGAGCTGCAGAATCATTAAAACATAACCACGTGGGACATGAACGCAGATGGAAACAGCATTAAGCTCATTTAGATTTTTTTTTTAAATGATAAAAGGGGGGAAAAAATGAAGTTGAATGTGACTCACCAGAAGCATGGCCTGTTCATGGAGGAGCTGCTGTTGCAGGATCTCCAGGTGCCTTTGCTCCTCCTCCAGCTGTCGACGTATATACTCCTGTCAAGCAGAGTCCCCAGCCATTAGTTAAATATCAGAAAGGTGGGTTTAAAAATTCATCCTAATTCGAATTAAAGTTTATAAAACAAATCTTTCAGTGTTTTGCCCAGTCGATTCCCTCCTACCTGCTCGCGGTCGGCCCTCCTCTTTTCCTCCTCGGCCCTCCTGCGCTCCTCCTCTTCTTTGCGGCGTCGTTCCATCTCTTCGATGCGCCTCTTCTCCTCCTGCTCGCGCCGGCGCTGCTCGCGCTCCTGCTGTCTCCTCATCTCGCGCTCACGTCGTTGTTGCTGGAGAAGTTAAAAAAAAAAAAAAAAAAAAAAAAAAAAAAAAACAAAATCGAC
>VUQG01009873.1:4869-20478 GCA_015106755.1 Etia nguti | reverse complement strand
TGTAAAAAAAAAAAAAATATTTTTTTTTTTTTTTTTTTTTTTTTCTTCTATATTTGTGGGTCTGAAAACACGTTTCAGGTTTCAGCAATCATCAGAATATTTCTAAAAATATTTCACTGTGGTTATATGTTACAAACCTTTTTTTTTGGTATTTATAGACTTGTGTAATCAAGTTAACTGTTAATTTCCATGAATCGTTATTGTGATTAACAGGTTGTTAAGGTGTTGGGTATTTTTGTGATTTTTATTTGTGTATGTGTAATTTATATTATATATACATATACATCTTTGGCCACATTTGTTTTTGATGATATTTTTTAAATAATGGAAGAAGATTTTGTCAGTGAGTTGTTTATAAGGTTGAATACATTTTTACTTGGCAATATTTGTCTTATAAAAGCTGTCAACATGTAATCCAGACCTCTATCTGACAGACAGAGACAGACAGTTGAGTTTGAGGTAAAATCCATGTCCCACCCAGTCACTCCTGAACAGAGACACACATGACTGCATTCCTGTTGTGACAATTGTGGCTTTTGGTTGGTGGTTACATTAACTTTCCTCCTTTCTGAGTGAAGTCTGTCTGTGGTCTGTCTTGTTGAAATGGAGTGCATGGCTGCTCAGTAATAATGTGATTACAGCAGACTGCTCGGGCACAGTATCAGCACATATTGATTTAGCTCCCCTTACCCAAAAACGCACACAGGAAGGAATGACATCATGTACAGAATAAAAAACATTGACTGTTTGTGTTGTTTGGCCTCGCGGTTACGAGGGTGACTGACAGTCTTCATTCTTTTTCCTATAGGCGATGCCTTCCCGGCAGGCTCCAGCCCCTTCCTGTCAGGCTATCCAGGCCCCTCCTCTCTGACCTCTGACCCTGCGTACAGATCCGCAAATCCCAGCAGTCTGCAGATGGCTCAGCTGTGGGCATCGCATGCTCATGATGGTAAATCACCTACATTTGCATTTCTGTTTCTATCCTCCTTTTCTGTCCCAGTACATAATTCAAAGGCAGAGTGGCATCATATTTTCATGGCATTTTTCACAGTCCTGTCCTGACCAATGCCCAGAAGGCCTGTTCCTCATTGCTTACTCCACTGGGATCCTGTTCCATTTCTGTCTCACGGCTGGTAGCTCTGCTCCTGGCTCTGTCCTGAATGTGCCTTGGTTCCTCTGTCCTCGACCAGTCCTTTACTTTCGCCTGTCATCTGTTTCTGTAATCTGTCTTCCTCTCTCTTGTTCTTTTCTGAGCCTTCTGTCCAGTACGCACTTTGTCTCTGTCGGCGTCTTTCTAGTTCTCCTGCCCTACTTTTCATACACCACCTCTCTCCTGCACGAACACAGGAACACACTTTTAGACACACGGAGGATTGTCTCCTTGGGCTCCTCGTTTCCTTAACGTGCCTGTGCCTTTCCTCAAGGCTTGTTCATTAAGTGATTGAATCTCAGTCCCCTCCTCATTCCCTTGTGTCCTTTTGCAACTCCTTATCAAATCTCACTGGAGTAGGTCAGATAGGGTAGAAAACAAATCCCACAGTGCATTTCAGCAAGGTAAAGGGAGAAGGACAAATGGATTTCATTTAAGATGCCTTTTAGAAGCGATTGCGTTGCCTGTGTGACGCACGGCTTGCTCAGTGCTTTTCAAACATCGTAAATCAAATTATGTGGTTAGTTTATTTATTTTAAGATTTTGTCTTTCTTTCTCAGTTCAGGGACTGTTGGTCAGGCACTGACATGATTGTAGCTCATAATCCGACCCTTAGCTTTTTGGAGACTCTGCTTGTTTCCTGCTAATGGCCAAGTGTAATAATCATTTCCCATCAAAAACAAATGGGGAAAAAAAGCTGTTTTTACAGTAGACCTCTTGTCCTTTTACTTTTTCCATATGCTATTACAGTAGTGGATGCTCACATTAAACATGGCCACAGTTTCAAATAATGAGGTTAGTGTATGTGCAAGTAATCCTCGTGGGTCAAAGGCTCAGGCTTTAGACTAAACACTGTATGATGTCAGTGAGAGTGGATATGAGAGCACTAATATGGATAGTCTTAGAGGTGCTTAGTGTGGAAATGTGAGGTAATATTGAGGTAACTGGCTGCTGGCTGTACGTGAAACTGTTCCTTTAGGGTTGTGATTAGATCTCCTGTGTGGGAATGGTGCCACTAATTGCTCATTGTAAATTTCTAATTATAAATCTAAATTTAAAAGATGTAACCTGTTTCACTTTATATTCAGCCAGAGAAGGAAATAAAAAGGGTGGATAAACTTTGACATTTGACTTAGGTTTGACTGGATTTAAGGTTGAAGTCCCTAAAGCTAAAAAAGCTAAACCCCCTGCTTGGTAAAGAAGACTCAGCTTGCAGTGAAATGAACAGAATCCTTCACGGGCTAAGAGAGATTCCTAATACCTGGTGGCTGGCTTTGATACCAGCTAAAGTTACTCTAAGCTGGAGACGTTTCTGGGCAGCAGCTAAGAGGCAGACTTTGGATATGCCTGGGATGCACCGTACCTGCTGCACCTGAACCCCAAATCAAAGCTGTTAAAGATCAAGGCTAGCTGTTAACTGTGGTTAAAGGGAGATTTGCGAGAAACCCATCCTGCACGCTGTTACCCTCATTCCATCATGCCTCTTATATTTCTGTCTCCCAGTGCCTTCTTCTAACGCTGACACCCCTTAACACCCACCTCCTCGGCTTCTCCATTTCTGCATCTCAGAATGGAGAGGAGACGCATTTATACCTCAGCGCTGCTGCCGGTGCTTTTGTGCTGGAATGGCAACGGCGTCTTTAATACTTCTTGGAAAGGCTGGAGTGTGGGAACAAGGAATGCCTCACCCCCTTTTTTTTTTCTTCTTCTTTCTCCTCCGCTTCTGCCTGACGTGGTGACACCAGCCAGCTCAGTCCTAACACAGAAATCCAAACACAAACCTTCGTCTATATTAAGATCTGGTCTCTGAGAGCAGCAGTTGGCTGTCGGGCAGACTCTTGCCCAGCAACCCAGGCTGACCCACAAACAAAGTGATTTGTGACATGAGGTCAGCTGTAAATGTTTTATAAAGAAAAAAGAAACAGAGTCACAATTGATAGTGTGGTTAAATCTCTTGGAGCCAAGGTGGATTATTTAATTCGGTGGACAAAAAGAAAACGGATCATCCACTTAACTGAGTGTCCAAATAAATACATGCACGTATAGTTTAATTTCACCCTCTTGTGTGTGCGTTCTGATTTCATTTTCTCTAAAAGTCAACAGATATTAAAGTAATCACTTTGAAAAGTTGGAGGATTAGAAAAAGAAGGTAGCTACAGTCCTGATCTCAGCTGATTACTGATTACAAGTTAAGTGGATAAAATATTAGAAACACCTCTCATTATACAGTAACTCCATCATTACAAGTTAAACAAACACCAGTTTAAACGGTCTGAAATGTTTAAACATCAAAGCAAGAGTCATTTAATACATGCCTAAGAGGAAGAAAGAATGATGTAATGATCTGAAATGCCTCCTTTTCATTTCCTCATACATGGCATTGCTTCAGACCAGCTGACTGTAACGTCTCAGAGTCCAGGGTGACAGTCCAAAACCCAAAGGTCTCTGATTTTACAATAAAATGACTTTAACTGTTAACGAATTATCAAACAGTCAAAGACTGATTATCTGCAGGTCAACTAATGGATTCAAAGTTGACTAATCAGAGCACTCAGGATGCAAGTGTTGAGAAATTCCTACCTGATGGGTTAGGATGAGAATTTGGCCCATCGCTGACCTTAAAAATCTTCATTGTAAAGAAGATTCAAGCCATTACTGAACATTTAGCCAGTGCAAAGTGGAAGTGACACAAACGATAAATATCAGCCTCTGCCATGAGTCAACAAGGCTGACGTTCGGAGGATATCTCGTGTACCTTTACTACGTACTAACAAAATGATCTTTCATATTTATACAATTAATTTACTGACCTTTTCTGGTGTTTTCATTGTCATTTCTATAAACTGCATTCTGTGTCTTCAGGCTACCCCCCTCTTCCAAGCAGCCTGTACTCCAGCCCTTACCTGGGGCACCTGGGGCACCTTGAGCCTCCCTCGCTCTCCCAGCACCCTCTCTATGATTCTCATAAAGGTCAGTATCTGTCACGACAACATTCACAAAGACCAGTTGCCTGAATTTATTGTACATATTCTGTCTTATCCTGTGATACATCAGCAGCAGTAGGTTTTGTGCTAAGCCTTTTTATTATAGCGTAAAAACCTATTTAGTTGTGGGCCCGGGCCAAAAATACAACACCAGATTTAGCCCTGATTCCTTCATCATTTTCACACCGTAATGTATGCCGATCTACTATAGGCCTGTGCCATTGTTACGTTTTCTTGGCAAGTTGACACATAAATATTTATTATTATTTTTCACCTCTGCTTGAGTGCTGCAGGATGCCGCTGTACTCTGCCTCCTTCATCTGTTTCATCATCTGTCTGCATGCAGTGTGGTTGTTTGTTTTGTCTGACTTGTGTGTTATGTTGTGTTTGTTTCTAGAGGGATATTACCTGCCATCCTCCCTGAGGCAGTCACCTCTCCACCCCCCGTCTGCTGCCTCCAATACCCCGTCCAGCTCCACACCCCCACAGAGGACATCCCGGGAAGGGGTGAGGGAAAGGTCTTATCGGGGAGAGAGGGATAGAGACAGGGAGAGGGAGCGTTCAAGAGAGGAGCAGCGGCCGCAGAGCGTGGTGGACCTGACACAGGACGGGAGGGGTGAGGAGGACCGCAGGGTGGGCAGGGAGCGGGAACGAGAGAGGGAAAAGGACCGGGACGCAGAAAGAGACAGAGATGGTTGGTCCTTCCATCTGCACCAGCAAAAGTCACACTCCCAGCCTTCCACAGTGGAGCCCAGATCCAGGCTGTCATCTCCACAGACCTCCTTCCCTCCTGGTGGGGGTGGAGGAACAGGCAGGTTTCACGGACCAGAACCAGACAGAGGGAGTCGGGACGAAGAGAGCAGCTGTCGACTCCACCATAACTCTAATGCTAATTCGAATAACTCAAACCCTCATTCAGAGAGACATAGGAGGAATGACTCTGTAGCCACGTCAGCTGGAACCCTCCACATATCCTATGTCCTCCCTCCTGCTCTCCAGTCCTCAGCAGCTGGTGCGCCCCACCTTTCCACAGCCAGAGAGTCTGTCAGGGAGCAACGAATAAGCGCACCTACGTATGTGCCTTCTGTGGAGGTTTATGATGAGCAGACGGGGCCGATCCAGATAGCATCACAAGCGCGCGACAACAAACACAGAGACAGAGAACGAGAGCGTGACAGAGACAGAGACGTGGAGCATGAACGGGACAGAGAGAGGGAGAGCTACAGGTTTCATGAGAAGATCCTCATGGAGCATCCTCGGCTCTCCCACTCAGGCGATTTAAGCAATCAAAGAGAGGAAGGTTCTGTGATTTGTTCCAATGGTTCCGTTGGTAAACGAGGCCAGGACGCATCTCTCTCCTCCATTCAATCAAGGTTCAGCCCAGAAACCAGGGACATCTCTAAACACTCAAACAGATTAGGCATAGAGCGATCTGCGGCGGAGCCCAAGTGGAATACCATCAGCCCGTTGACCAACTACGCTACAAGTCACATGGCTGCTCTGGCAGCCCAACACGGACACACGCTCTCTTCTCCCCACAGCCAGCAAACACACACGCGAATGTCACAGTCCCCTCACACATCCCATCGACACAACAGCAACACGCAATCGACCCACAGCCATTCCCCCCAAACGCACTCCTCCCAGCATGGACACGGGCGTGCAAGCGACGAGGGGAGTCAGAGACGCTACCTGGACCCATCGGCGCTCTACCGACCAGGGGGTTCCAGCAGTGGAGAGCGTGGTGGGGGATTGGGTTCGGATTCCAAAGAGGTTTCGGCCATGCAGAGCCTGATCAAATACAGTGGAAACTTTGCTGCTGAAGGTCCTGGTTCCTCCAGGCACATCACGGACGGCAGAGGGCCCTTTGGTGGATTGGGGAACGTTGGGATGGACGTCGAGAGGGAAAAGGAGAGGGATAAAGAGAGAGAGCGAGAAAGAGAGAGGGAGAGGGATAGGATAGTAGTTGGCTCCGGTGGTTCAGGAACATTAAGGATGCCTCAGCTGAAGAGAGAACAGGAGCGACCCGACAGCGCCCGCTCCTTTGGCCGGGAGGGTGAGGGCGAGGTGCGCCACCCTCCGGTTGGAATCGCTGTTGCTGTGGCTCGGCAGAGGGACAGCGGGACCACCAGTAAACAGACGAGTGGAAGCTCAGACACACAGAGACCCCTGCTGCAAACCGCTATTAAAGGTCAGTACTTCTTTGGTCTTCTTCTGGTAAAAGCTCCATTTTTTTTAAATAATTTTTTTTTTCTTGATGACTGATAGACGTATAAATCAAACTAAAACTGATCATGGATAAAATACATTTAGTCTCTTTTCCATTTGCACTCGGTGTAGGTTTTAAAATACTTCCAGAAGTCACATTCACTGAACTGATTGCACAATATTTTAAAGT
This sequence comes from Etia nguti, assembly GCA_015106755.1. NCBI lineage: Eukaryota > Metazoa > Chordata > Actinopteri > Cichliformes > Cichlidae > Etia > Etia nguti. The sequence goes on along the minus strand of VUQG01009873.1, from coordinate 13,946 downwards.
TACTGGCAAGTTAAATCAAGTGTACTTAGAACATTGTTCAAATGTATTTGCTCGTGCTTCTGCTTTCAACTCGCCACTGTGGCTTCTCTCTGAATTGTTCTGCAGGGAACATAGATCCCTTCAGTTAAATGAACCAAGAGCAAATGATTCCTCATTTTGGTTTCTATGAATAATAGACGATTCATTTTCTCGCGCCTCAAAGTCATATTTCCTCAGCCCCCTATTTGACACTGAGGTGTTCATGCGTGTAACGTGATTTGAATGGTTAAAAACAACTTTTTTCCCCCCACAATTTGACTAATTATGTCATAGGGTGTATTTTGTTGAATGGCTCTCTGCTGGCTGCATAGCAATTCCTGCCACACTAAACTCCATTCTTGGACGTCAAGGTCATTCAGCTCCAGTGCTCTCGCTCCATCTCCTTGTTTCTGTTTCTTTCTCAGCACCGTGTGTCATTGAGCTCTCTCTGTCTTCCCACAGCTCGGCCTCACACTCTCTCTCTCTCTCTCTCTCTCGCTCTTTTCATTGAGTTGAATATCTCTCTGCCTCCCCACCCTTCTTTCCTTTCAGAAAAGGGTTTTGTAGAGGCACTCCCTCCTTGTCCCACCTCTGGGCCCACTACTCTTTCTCTACTCCTCCCCTCCCACCCCCCCACCCTCTCTGCATTAAACATGTCATTACAGAGCGCAGCTAAAAGCTACAAACAAGCCTTGAATTACAATAAGACCATGGCTGCGTTGCTAAGCAATGGATCAGTCTTGAGTGACTGTGTGTATATTAGGAATTGTGTGTATTTATGAGCTGCTGTAGATGCACATGCAGTGCATCCCTGTTTGCGATTGGAGGAGGGGGGGTTTAGTCATTTCCTTCCTTGAGCAGATTGATTTGCTAATAGCCTCAGTCCCTCATGCTAGGAGGAGCTCTAAATAAACAGCAAAAGAATTACACTGGAAATAGATGGATGTGTAAATGGAAGGAAGCACGAAGTGGTCTAATGATAGGAGAGACCATCTATCAATAGGTTGATGGACCGGAGGAGAAAAGTGTGTCAGGAAAGTAAGAAGAGTATGAGACAGATGGAAGCAAGGCAATGAGGAATGTGGGGGAAGAAGAGGGGGCACGCAGTGTTTATCCCTGATACAGAAAGGATAGCATGTGGGACAGGCTCCTTGTAACCTTGGTAACAGTCTAGAACTCTTTCCTGTGGAGCATGTCAGGGATTGTTAAAGTCTCTTGTCCTTTTATAGGCTACACACACACACACACACACACACACACACACTCGTGACTGAAGGGTTTGGCACATATGTATAAAACCTTCTGCTGCTCGGGGACCCTCAGTCAGCGTTGATGAGATGGAAAAGGGTTAATGGGAGAGAGGAGGAGACCCTCATGTTTATTCTGGGTTGCCCGCTTGAGTGCTGCTCCCCTTCCTCCTCTTTTCTTCCTCCTCGGTCTTTTGCCGTTGGCTCTCATAGTAAGCAGGATGGGTTTAAGGCTCTGTGTATGCAGTAGTAAGGGAGCGGTGGCAGGTTCACGTGTCTCCTGTGGCACTAGACTAACAATTGATGCGAGCTGGCAGCTGGAGTGAGAGCCGTCACTCCATTTCTGTGTGTATATTTGTACAGTTTGTGTGCACACACACTATGTTTGGAGAATGAAGCTCAACATAATTTTTTTTAGCCTCTCCACTCATTATGACATGCGGTGCCACCTTTAGTTGCTGTCACCTTGTATTTTTCCCCTTCTGTTCTCTGTTGTCACCCATCATGCTCGACTTTATGAGCTTCTGCCAAAGTTTCCTTTTTTCATCGCTACTATAGACCGGAGAGATGTCCAAGAGTAGAGTGCACTGTAGCAGGAAGCATAATATAGCTGTTATAGCCCATCATATTTTCTTCTATGGTGTAGTATAAAAGAAAAATTTAATATTGAATCCTTTTCTCTCTTCCTGTCTTTCTAAATATGTAGATGAAGAACGTGGGGAGGACCGTGCTCGCCACCACGATGACAGACTGCTGGCTGGCCGGCTGGAACGTGAGCAGGAGAAAGTGCTCAGGTGAGGAAGTAATTCATCTATTGATTTTTTTTTTTTTATTGTTAATAACTCAGTTACTTATTAGTCATGAATCATGGTTAAACGAGTCTAGTATTGGGTCTCTTTCATCACCTATTCTTTAAACAGTATTAAATTAAAATCATAGCCTGTATATAAAGGATGGAAGAAGCAACTGTGACGTTACCTGTTGCTTTATGACTTAAACTCTGTGGTTGTCACCACTTTGTGAGTTTGGTGCTACATGTGACCATATTTGCAGTGCAGAGTGCAAACTTATCAGCAAGTTCAGCTAACGAGCTGTATCCCGAAACTGTGCGGGTGCAGTCGACACAGACTCCTGCTAATTCCTGTGAAGAAAGAAATAAAGTACTGGAATTTTACTCACCAAAACTGGAGCACAGATTTCTTTGATGCCTTGTTAATTCCTGTAAAAATGCTCCAAAGAGCACAAACACATTGAAAGAGGTCCAGTTCAGCCACTGCAGCACAGAGCAGGTAGCTAGTGTGCATCCACCTGTCTGTCAAAGCAGTCGTGTTCCTGTTAATGCAAAATTTTAAGCCTGAACAAAATCTAAATCTTACAAAACATCCTGTGTACAGTTGTTATGAACATGGTTAAAAATGTTTATGTAGCACACTGTAAACTGGTTTATTTCTGCTGTAAAGTTGAATGCATTTTAACATGGGAGTCCACTGGGATTGACTCGCTTTTGGAGCCGGCCTTGAAACTGCAGTTTTTGGCACTTCCACTCTGCCTTAATTTCTCAGCCCCAGGGATTGTCGCTTTATTAAACGGGTCTTGTTTCCTTTTAGAGAGTCCAAGGAACTGGCAGAGTTTACTCAGATGCACCCTGCCCCACTATCTAGCGGCTTGACACCCGGTATGATGACGTCCAGCCTCATGACCCCGAACCTTGTGGTCACAGGAGGGGCCGCCCTGGCAGGGGCTGGACGATGGCCTCCCGACCCCTCAACTTTGACCTCTCACCCGTGGATGCCCCGGCCTGGAGCTCCCCCAGTCTGGCTCTCTGGCTCTCCATACAGTATGTAGATGTGCTCTTGTCTCAGACACTTTAGATTTTTCCTCAAACTCCTCATAACATCGTTGGGGAACTCAGTTGTTTAACTGGTGATTTTAATAATTTTGTGCTTTGTGTGAAGAGAAAAGTCAACAGATGCCAAAATGATGAATCTTTTATTAATAAGGACACATTATCAATTGTGCTGCTTTTATTTTTACTGTTGTTTCAACATTTTTTTTAGAGTAAACAATTATTTAATGGATTATTTGGAAGTAATCATACAGAAAGCCCTAGTTTACTTATTGTTTGCATTAAAACAAAGTGGTAAACACATATTACATGTTTTACAGTCGGTTTGTGTGATGGAAACGTTCCATGTTGGAGTTTAAATAAGCTCCTTGAGCACTGAAGCAGACGGCCAGATGTGGGGCAGATAGCACAGCACGCCGCTAAAGGAATTAGCGGTTTTAACTCTGTATGCTTTTGCACTTTCAGAAGCATTTCCATCTTACTGTCTGTCAGCGTTGTCACACCTGGTGCTAAATGCAAAGCAACACAGAACATGCTTTGTCAAATTCTAGCTTCACATACGTGGCTTTTCCTGATTGGTGTCGTCTGTCCGTCGAGCGGTTCAACCACCAGCAGCCAAGTTGAGTAAAGTGCCGCAGACATTCCTGGTCTCTGCAGGACATTCCAGACCTGCTTCTTCCAACGCACACTGTCCAGAAATAACAGCACAGAGACGCAAATTCACTCAATCACATGCTTATGCAAGCGTGCACGTAAGGTTTGAAAACATGCAACACTGAGACACATGGTCATGCAGAGCTCCCCAAGGGCCATCGCTGTCTAGACACAGAGGACAAAAAACCCCCCAAAAAAGCAAAATCCTCTCTCAAGCAGCTAAATTCAGTGTGCGCGCTCCCACATGTGATTCCACTATGCTTTCAGTGTGATTATAAATACCGAATGAAGAATAGCACTGGGTAAATGTTGGATTCGGTTTGGCTTCTGTTGACTTTCTCTTCTTTTCATCCGACGTTTTTCCCACTTCTGCCTCAATTTTTCACCCTTTTATTCTCCTCCCCTCCTATTCAGGCCTGGGTCCCTCTTCACTCCACCAGACCCTCCCCCCAGGCTACCCACCCTCTCTGCCAGGCTCGATGCCCCCTCCCTACCAGTTTGCCAGAGATCCGCAGTCTGGACAGCTAATCGTCATCCCATCCGAACACCTGCCACACTTTGGTAGGAAAGCTGTTGTCTTTGTAAAAGTATCAGTGCAAGTTGGCTTCTGTTTTGCTCGAGCAAAAACAAAGGAATACCACTTTTATACAGACAGATGTTACTGTTTGTACTATTTTTTTTTTTTCTGTAAACAAATGAAAATGGAAAACCACTCATGTTTCTCTGGCTTCATGGCAGTTTTTATAATTTGCCATCAGCTGAGGTTATTCTGTGACCATAAGCCATCCTAAACCCTGTATCTGTGATCCTGTAGCAGTGCATTATACTTCTTTTCCCCTTGTACATACTCAACTCGGTTTCAGTCGTTTTCCTTTACAGTTGAGTACCACCTAAAGTGCATGGGATAGTTATAGCAATGCGACTGAAAGTCCCATGATGTAATTTGTATACGACACAAACACAAGACAACAAAGCAAAGGAGGACATTGAGGAAATGTCTATCGGGTGTTTTTTGTTTTTTTGTTTTTTGTTTTGTCTGACTCGAGGACCACAGGGTTGGTTTTTGTGCAGCTATTTCTCTTTCTCTATTTCATCTTACTTGGAAGCCCTCCTGAGCAGGTACTAAAAAAGCACCAGGTACCACTATCTAATGGAGAACCCTAAAAGTCGAGTCAAGCCGAGTAGGTACTAGTGGAAAAGAGCCATTAGTGTATATAGGCCTTGGTAACTAGCTAATCTATAAAGGCACCATTAAGGCTAAAGAATAAATGCAGACTCTTGGTCAGTACACTGGCAGTACTAAACTGACCTGGTTGCGGTCCAAACCTGTCACTCTGTGAAAACATTTGGAACATTATGGAAAGAAAAGCTATGGAGCAGCTGAAGTCTCCCATCAGGCAACAGTGTACAAACATTTTTATATGAAAACTACATCAGCTGGTTTCCTCAGTGCCCAAAAGCTACAAAAAAGACGTGAAGTATCAAAGTTGTAAACATGCCCAGGTACCAATATTTCTCTATCAAATTCAAAATAACCAAAAATCTTTTCAAAAGTGGGGAAAAAAACTGCTATGTAAAAAGCAGCCACTTTAAATGGACATTTAATTTTACTTTCTTTTCATGGCTCTGGCTGCTGTTCTGCAGGTGGTGATGTACTGGAGCGTGGAGCCCCAGTGTGGTCGGGCGTGTACGGTACAACCAGCACTTTGCAGCATGCGGCCCAGCTGCAGCTCCTCTCTCAGCAGCAAATCCTCCGACAACACGAGCTACTCATGATTCAGCAGCACACGGCGCAGGTCCTGGAGCTACAGAGGAATGCACAGATAGCTGTGAGTGAACTTTGTGCTGTTAAGCACCTTCATGTCAACAAACAACATATTTAAAGACATTTCCATGAATATTACACATTTTACAATCCAGCTGCATGTAGACATAGAGACATAGACACAGCAAAACAATGTGTTAGACTAGCTTTCAGTAGGATTTTAGTTCCCTGCTTTGATTGCGCTTCCAAAAAGTAAAGATCAGCAAACAGCCATATCCTGCAGCTGCAAAAGAATACAGCCAGGGAAGTCTAAACAAAGCACATCCCACAATTCATATCCTGAGTCCGTCACATCGTACACACACGGTGCGTGCATCTGTCAGAAATATCTCCTCTCCTGTGTTGTAGGAGCGCCTAAAGGCCAGTGAGCACCGGCCAGAGATGGAAGACAAAGCAGACAAGCGTAACACTGACTCAAAGCCCAGACCCTCCTCAATTTCATCCCCGTCTCCCTCACCGGTGCTGCATCCCCGCAAACTTCCCCTTTCCTCTCGATCTCCAACCCCGTCAACATCGTCCCTAACCCCGCTGCCTCGGCTCCCCTCTCCAGTGACCACACTGAAGTCAGAGGAAGGTGGGCAGAGAGTACTGTCTCCGCCGAAACCCCTGCCTCACCCGCCTTCACCCCGTTCAGCGTCTCCACCCCCTTCCTCGCCACGGCGGCCTAAACAAGAGGTGTCTGAGGAGGGGGAGGTGGGACAGAGGGAACGGAGAGAGGGGCAGAAGCCAACCTCTGCACCCTTTCAAAGCATCTACTCTGGTGAGTCTGGAGCAACCTAACAAGTGAAAATGCACCCATCTTCGCTTTTCATCATCATGTCAGCTAGAGTGGATACATAAGACTTTGTTTTCATGGTAGTGCAAACAAAAAGTGTCTTAAGCAATAAATTAATCAGACCTACCTCCTGATATCAGACAAATTTGCTATTCTAACTTATGTTTTTGTTTGCCTTTGTGACAGATCTCCCTCCAGGTTATCCTTACCAGTCCGTCACGGCCCCATTTGCCTCACCTTTTCCTCCTTATCACATCCCAACACCCACAGGGGAAAATGCAGAAGCTGTCCCACCCCGTCGTGTCTGCTCTCCTGCTTTAGCTGCCCCTTTGCCCTCAGCCCATCTCCGTTCAAGGCTTTTGGACACAGATATCAAGCCTCAAAAGCTAAAGCAGTCAAAGACGGGATCTTTCCTCAAACAGGAACCTGATGTGGAGCAGCCAAAGCTTGACATAACACCAGAGCCACTCGGACCTCTTCGGCAAAGCTGTAGTCCTGCCCAAGTCACCCAGGACAATGAAGAAGACAGGGAACCCCCAAAGCCACAGCCTCAGCCGTTACCTCTGCATGTCCCTAGTCCTCCACCACAACGAGTCAGAGGGCTGGAAGTCAGGGAGGAAGAGAAGGAAGAAGGTCAAATCAAAATAGAAGTTTCAGCTTACTCATGTCAGACAGCATATTCTGAGCCTCTTACACTCACAGAAGCTGAACCTAAATCCAAGGTCATAAAGGATCCAGACCAAACACATTATGCAGAGTGCATCAGCACAGATTCAGACAGACAGGAACTGTCTCAGACATGTGCGTCTCTAGAACAAACCACCAGCGCTTCATGTGAACAGGAACAGCCAGACAGTCCAGTCATCTTGGATGCTCCGAGTCCAAAAGAAAGTCTTGTTGAGCCTCCTCTCTATCCACTTCCTGCCCCCAGCTCTCCACTTCCACTTGTCATCAGTTCGGAAGATCCCATGGCAGGGATGCTCGCCTTGCTGACAGCTAGTGAGATGGTCCATCCTCTATCCATCACCCCACCTGCCCCAACACTCATACCACAAATAGAAAGCTGCAGCAGTGCAGGACCCATGGAGATGGTGGCGCTGGAGGGGATGGCCCTGCTTAGCCAAATGGCTCAGCAAGAGTTAGAAAACAGCCACCAGGAGCAAGGTAAGCAGTTCCTAACAGATGTTATAAACAGCTATTTATATTTATGAACTCCTCTAATTTTAGTTTTTTCTGCATCCCATCCAGATGTGACATTAGAGGGTCTAGACTGTCTTCTTGAAGCAAGCAAACAAATCCTTCTGGAGGCCATAGAGAAACAATCCCACATTGATCTGCCCAGAACGCTGGACCCCAACAAGAATTACAGTTGGCGGCAGAGGAAGGAGGAGCCGGTAAGATTAAGAAACGTGTGGCCCACAAATGAAAATGAGTCAGTTAAGGAAATGTTTCTCACCTTGTTGCCTCTCTTCTCTCCAGCTGTACAGTAAACTGCCTCTGGATGTGTTGGACACAATGGAAGTGGAACTCCGTGTCCGCTTGGCTGAGCTGCAGAAGACATACAAAGAGAAGCAGAGAGAGCTCAGCAAGCTCCAGAGACGCAGAGACAAGCGGTAAGTTTTCTTTAACACTGCTTGCACACTTGCTGTAAGAGCCACATACTACGCAAATTAATCACAAAGCTGCAAAAAAAATGCTCCCTTGCCTCCACTCCTGTACTAACACACACTTAAAATTGTTTTCTGTTGTGTCAGTGAGCGCCAGCTGCAGGAAGATGAGAGGCGCAGTCTGACCAGACGGGGTAGAGGGCGACCTAGAAAGAGGAAACACTTGGCCACACCTACCAAACTGGACAGCAGGCCTGGAAAGTGAGTGACCCCACGAATGTAATCTGCTGTTGACTTTCGCCGTTTGTTCTCCTTTACGCATGCTTTTCTGTATGCATATTCAGCCAAGGTGGATATTTCTGTTTCAGGGTGGGTAGGGCGGTGCAATACTCGGAGGACTCTGAAGCAGGGGAAGGACAAAGGAAGAAGTTCCGGGTGTCCAGAGAAGAAGAGGAGACAGAGGCAGGAAGTGGAGGCTTGAAAGTGAAAAAGAAGAAAAAGAAAAAGAGCTGGAATGACACGGAGCCATCTACTAGTCATCCGCTGGAGGTAGGCTACCTGGAAGTGCATTTTTTTGGCAGCAGGGTAATGTGACTGTTCTCGTATAATTAATGATGAGTCTATGGTGATGGTCTTAGGTGCTAAAGTCAAAGCGCGGCCTCGTATGTGAGCAGGAGCAGCTGGCGTCAGACCTCGACAGAGCGCTCTCTCTCTCGCAGCTCGGCTCTCTCGGCGCATCTCGCAAACTCACCTCTAGCACGAAATCGGAGAAGTCGAAGAGCAAGTCTGTGGAAAGTCGACTCAAGGAGAGAGGAATCCACTCCTCGGTCAAAGCAGGAAAACACAAGATAGCTTCCAAGGCTTCTGCTTCAGACGCTGCCCGGAAAGTGAAAGGTCAGAAGAAGACAGCTTTGTTCTCTCCCATGAGATCAGAGCTCAGCAGCTGCTCTAACAGTGAGTACCTGGAGACAAAAAGTAGCTTCATGTGTCTTTTCCCCAACTGTCAACACAACCTGAGTTATAGAGTGGCCTACTTTTAGCTAATGCTGATACAGTGTCACTTTTTTTTTTTTTTTTTTTTAAATTTAATTTATTTTTTGCATAA
>VUQG01009872.1:39658-65643 GCA_015106755.1 Etia nguti | reverse complement strand
CCCAAGTTAAAGGATATTTTTATATGTATATTGCATTAATTGAATTACAAGGATGCGTATTTGATCTGGAATTTGAAGAAAACTGCTACTGCGAGGGATTCATAGCAAAGTGACCCATGGTAAATCTGATTCTATTTTATCTGTTAAACCTAACTGCCTAAGCTTGTAACATTCACAAAGGACTTACTTAGACTACTTCATGCGTGAGTGTCTTCCTTTAACTACAGGCTATGGTTAACTCTTGTTTTTGTTTTAATTTATTTATTTTTGAGAGCACTTTTGGCTGCCCTAGCTTATCTTATTTCACATGAAAACAAACATATAACAACTAAAAACTACTGATTCCCTCTTTCAGAGTTTTCAATGACTTATGACCCAAAATGACTACTGTATAAACATAAAGCATAATTGGTAAAAGAGATTACACATGTGTATTTGCCAGGTAAATAAATGATTGCAGATCATTTCTTAAATGACGGGAGCTTTATTACTTCTTTTGCCAAGGACTCATCTGGGATTGACATTAGGAATGAAGACATTTAAGTTGATGGATAATCTAGATCTTTTCTTGATTCATTAAAATCATCTTATTTAATTTATGTACATGTTCTTTAGCAGGACCCTTTGTGACATTCTCCTGAAGTTTATTAGATGCATGCCTCGTATCAGTAGGATCCTATTATTAAACTGTGAAAAGACAAACACTGTGCAAGCTAGAACAGTCTCAGAGCCTGGATGTAAAGACTAAACAATACGTCTCCTACTGGAGAAAAATCCTAACATACTTTACTGGTACTGAACTCAACATTAGTTTTTACTGGAGTAGACAGAAACGCAAGAATTATAACTACTACATCAAGGCAATCTGTCTTGTCTAGTAATCTGTAACTGAAACAAATCTTCAAACTGAAAAGAGACTCCCACAGGTCATGGCTTACTTTGAGGCAAAGTTTCAATACAATACGTTTCACTATTTATAACAGTGCAGCAAGCACAGTGCTCTGATTAACAGAATGTATGTTTAAACTAGTGTAGTTACATATAAAACTGAACTGAACTGAAATCACAACAAATTCAGTGCTTAGCATTCTGACCTGTTTTAGTGACATAAAGGGACAGTAAGCATTATCGCAGATTTAGCAACAATGTGGAACCCAGTATTGTCAGTTTTTAAGCACAGCAGCATGTAATAGCTGCACATGCTGCAGCCAACACAATCACTTGGATCGCCTGGAATGAAGTGTTTTTTGGAGACAAGAAAAAACCTAAATGGCTTTACCACACAAATTTATGTCTATAGGTAACAGACACGCATCTTCTCTTTGATAATGTCAATATTTAACTCCAGTAAATACTTGAGTGATTCAAACCAGAATTTCTAGGTAAATGGGCTTGAATAATATCTATGCAGACAATCAATACACTGCAATATAAACCGAAGCAGTCTTTTTCGTCAGCCCTTCAATTCTTAATCTTGCATTATCTTTGTTCTTGTTTGTAATGTGGAAAAATACTATAAATATTCTCATGCTTACCTACTTAAATACTAAAATCACTGCTGCAAAGCTTTATTTTTGTAAGGCAAATGGAGCATTTCTTTGATAAAATGTGAATTTGTGATACTTGGCCGTCTCTCCTCTCAGTGCATCAGTGGAACAGAATCTGCTACTGAGGCTCTGTTTGGGGTTCAGAATTCATGATAGACTGAGAGTGCAGAATCTGGTATTACACCAAAGCATTAGTGGGTCTGTTGCACACTTTAGGTTGATATTGGGTCATGTAGAAAGAAGACACACTGATAAAATTAAAAAAACAAACATTTAAGGTAAAAAATATGATAGAAACATTTTAGCAAACATGGACTAATGCACTGAAAATAAAACGCCGCTTATTAATACTGTTTGTGTGTATTATTAATGTTCTATTTCCATGCTTTCATGCTGAATTCCTTCCAGAACAATCCACTGTGAACGTACTTCTACAAAACATGATGTTAAAAAAATACAGGGCATTAGTCACTAGTTTGTGATTATTTCATTAATTGGTCTATACTAAATAGACCGGACACATATCTAAGCCCTTTAGTGCTCACATTAGTGCATGTTAATTGCCCTAGCTATAATAATTTCTGTGAAACAAACATCAGACTGAATTAGAGCAAAGCGAGGAGGGGAAAAATGTCAGTGATTAATAACTGAGAAGAGATGAGGCTGTTTACTATGACTGAGAGTGTGTATTTTTGTGGCTGTGGGTGGCACCATTTCAGCTGAAGAGGGTGCTGCACTTGGGCTGATGGCACTGCTATCAAGATAAACAGCGAATTGTCGGTTTTGCATGATTAATAAAGCTTTTCCCCACCCCCCCAGCTGTTGTGGGAATTGAACATGTGTTGAGTTACTCATGGGGAAGTCCTGTGATTAGTACACAGTGGGTTATATCAGCTGTTTTTTTTAAAGTTATCCCGTTTGAGGCTTTATATTTGTTATATTTTTAAGACAGTCACGCAATTTTTGCTACTTAACATTCAAAAAATGTCAACAATCGAATCTTTATAACTTTTTTTTATTTAAATAAGACTATTGCCATATATATTTATATTTTCTAAATCAGCGGTCCCCAACCTTTTTTGTGCTTTTTTTCCCTCATTTTCAGTTCAGTCCTGGTACCTGACCAAACAAGTCACTTAACAATAACATATGAATCTATGAAAAATGTCAAAGAAGGTGATTCTCAAATACATTAGGCAGAAACATGGATATCTGAGCATAGTGTGCAGTGTGTCCTTAAAAAATCTGAGGAGACCAGACAAATGGAGGATAAAAGAAGAAGCTGCATGCCTTAAAACCTATCTACAGCAGCTGAAGAGTATCTGAAAGTCAAGACACTTTCAGATATTTACTTTTACAAAGATCTGACACAGGATCTGAGAGATGCACCTGGTCCTTCAGCTGCAATGGTCTCAAGGGAACGGTGGCTGTCAAGAAGCCTGTCATTTTTAAGGAAGGGAAACAGGAAGAAAAAGCTGAGGTATGCCAAATTACAAAAGAACTGGACTGAAATAAGTGACAAACAATCTTGTCAAAATTTATGAAATTATGAATGCAAAGAAGTACCATCAGATTTGGATTCACCAGGCAATACCTGCTGTTTATATACTGTATTTCCATGTATGTTTGCACCTATTCAATTTTCAATTCAATTCAATTCAATTCAATTCAATTTTATTTTATTTATATAGCACCAAATTAAAACAGTTCCCTCAAGGTGCTTTATATTGTAAGGTAAAGACCCTACAATAATACAGAGAAAAAAGGAGAAAACCCCAGCGATCATATGACCCCCTATGAGCAAGCACTTTGGCATCAGTGGGAAAGAAAAACTCCCTGTTAACAGGAAGAAGCCTCTGGCAGAAGCAGTTTCGGAGAGGCGTGGCCATCAGCCATAACCAGTTGGTCCCATTTTCCAAGCAAAATATAAAGGAAGGAGAATTATCTAAAGATATACACTAAAAACGAGTTCTTGTCCGATGTTAATTTATTTTACATGATTTTAGTCAGTCTGCACACTATATGCTGTTCAGATAACATAAAACCCATACCGCTGAAAAAGAAATCTAGACCTTTCTCTTGTGCCCTTTCAAAAAAAGTGTGTGCGGGGAGGGGGCACTGGGCAGATGTTTGTAGCCAGTGAACTTTACAAGCAAGGCTTGGGCATATTGAAATACTCTGAACAGGAGGTTTTGTTCTGAAAGGCCAGACTGTTCTCACATGCTGTGAACTTAGTAGCCATTTACTGTATGGCAAACAGTCCCAAGCCCATGAACAGGCAACTTGTTAGGAGCCACTTTATAAACATTTACTCACCATCCCACATAAGGTCATCCATAGGCAATAAACATAGACATGAGCAAACACATACAAATGCTCTAAAATTCTATGCCCTATAAGGCAATGCGTGCATATACAAATGGCACTCTCGGCCTTGCCACAGTCCCTGAAACCCAACAGTTATTCCCAAAGATAACCACACGCTAAAAATAAATGCTTTAAACGTCAAGCACTTAAAAAGTAAGCACTGACAAAATTCTTTGGTTGATACTGATCTTGTCCAATCTCTTCACAGTAGTTAGTGTAGTCAGCTGTACTTTAAGGACAACTGTACTAGACATCAGAAAATGCACAAGGGGAAACAGCACGCAAATCAGGACAGGTTGTTTGCAGGGCAGACAAGCTTAAACAGTGTGGTTTCTATTCGATGCTTGATTACTCTTATCCACCCTGCACCCCCACCTATTATTCTTTGTTCTTAAATGATCTCTCCAAGTCTACAACAAGACTTTTGTTGAAGTCATCTTTTTTTTCTTTCTGTTGATTTCCCTCTCGGCAAATACAGACACTGCAGAATCTTGCTTTTTCTTGTCCCTGTCATTTGTAAGCCAGCTGGTGACGACATGGACATGCCATCAGCAGCTCCAGTCACTTGGAGTTCTCAGAAACACCTGGTTACTTTTTATCATTCTCCTCCAACCTCCTCCTTGTTCCAGCTATCAGTTGGGTATTTAAAAAAAAAAAAAATCCAGTTTTTCCTAATGATACACAAACCTGTAAAAAAAATGTATCCCCAGTTCGATTAGAAATATTGACTAAAATCCTGAAACATGACAATTGTACCTTGGTTGCCTCTAATAGGCAGACACTAGGATGGGTTTTGTATTGGGATTCTCCTCCTCCCTCAGACATGCTATGTGAACCTGAGCTCAGTTAAGTTCTACTCTGTTACTTATACGAATATATTTGCAATGCCTCCTGCGCGATACTTGTTCTTTCGGCTGCTTCCTTTGAGGGGTCACCACAGCAGATCGTCTGTCTCCATCTCACCCTATCCCTATCATCCTCTTCTGTTACACCAGCCCTCTGTAAGTTCTCCTTCACTACATCCACGAATCTTCTCTGAGGTTTTTCTCTTTTTCCTCCTGCCTGGCAGCTCCATTTTCAACATCCTTTGTCAAATATATCCACTGTCTCTCCAACGCACATGTCCAAACCATCTCAGCCTTGGCTCTCTAACTTTAGCTTATCATACTTATAAAATTTATTTAAATATTTTTAAATCCAGCTCTTTTTGCACAGAGCTGGGTGATAAGACAGCTCACTTACACCACTCTATTCTGTCATAAATGATGCTGCTGAAAACAAAGTGAGTTGAGCTCAAGTGGTACAAAAGCATTGAGTTCAGAAGAAACAGCTACCCATACTCGTGCTGCTTTGTTGCATATTTAACACCTTAAATTGACCTTTTTTGTGTTTGTTGGACGACTCTGAAAATAGTCTTCATCACATCTCGATTCAACAAGTATGCATCAGGAAAGAGAAAAGGTCAGAGACTTGCAGTTTAACCACCGTCTTCAACCTAAAGGACTATTGATGCAGCTGCTGCTGCCGCTGTTAGTTGCTCATACAGTAGAGTAGATAAGGGGTTACTCTTTACTAAAACCAGTACAAGAGTGTCAAGCTCCAGTTCAGTTTTGAAGTTACTTCATGTAATTGAGTTAATGTCCCAAAAATATGTTTCTGCTGTTTGCACAGTTTTTATGGTGTATATGGTTAGTCTAATTCTAGCCTTTGATTGATTCATTAGGTCACATGAGTCAAGGCAGTTGTTCTTCTGAAGCTGAAGCTGATCAAGTGTGGAGAAAGGTACTGCTTAACATGAATCATCTGCATATGATCCAACAGCCACATCACCTTCTCTTATTACACATTACACCCTATGTAAACCTAACTGGCTGTTGTCTGTCAGATGATGTTCTTTTACTAATGCCCCTTTCGAACATGTGCTATTTTCCATTAATCTGACGACATCTGAACAGATTGGCTTCAAGTCAGCATCCTGTTGACTGTTATTGTAAAACTGGGGGTGGCAGTCTAACAAGGTATTTACATCTATTCATCACATGTTGCCCACTACATCTGAATTGCTCATCTCACTGAAAATATGGCCTGAACAGCAATAACATCCTGGACCATACTTGTGTTTATCTGTTATGCTGTAGTAAGAAACCTCTAGCATTATGCATTTTATATCACACAGTGTGCATGTATTCCAGCTATTGCTGTACTGTGGCCTACTCTGTCACTCTCATGGACTTGTCTGGACTGATGTAAAGGTGAACCATGTCTGGATCACAGAATGCACTTACTTTATAACACCAGTAATGTGAAAGACTCTACGGCTGAGAAGGGTTCAAAATGTTTGTTAAGGGGCACGTGCTTTTACCGAAAATCCCTTGTCCCAGAATGTCAGTGTCAGACACTCTTTGTATTTATAAAAAGAACCTATTTCCTAAGAAGAGAGTGATTCCATTGAAAATTGCACAAACTGTGCTTTGTAAGTGATCAATCCAAAGTAACATGGGCCATGTTTCCAAATATGCAGACCTATACCAGATACACAGCAGTGGTCAAATAAAGGAAGGTATCATTATACATTCAGGGTCATTCCAGCCAAGATGAAAGATTTTTCTCCTTCTCCTTCTTTAAAGTTTCAGAGTTTACCGGAGGCACATCACCTGTGCTGAACTGGTGGCATGTCTTTGTGGCACTTTAAGCCAATGAATTATGGCTGTTTAGGGCTGTGGGTTAGGTTGGAATTACACACCACTACGTAGGGCTCAACTGCTTTACCACTTCTTAAGAGGTCCCAGGGTGATTTTACCAAGACCGAGTTGGCTTATTGAGTGGCTGCACTGTCACAGCTACATGGCTGGAGGTCCTATGGCTCAAATTACTAGTGGCAATTGTGCACTAAAAGCCTGTCCTCTGCTGTGCAATGAAAGGTGTTACTGCACATGCGAATGCTCCTCTTCTCACTGTTTGTTTTCTGTATCTTTTTTTAATGCTATTGAATACCCGTAAATGGCCTTTCTTGGTTCACATTAAGTATCCCATCAGTATTTATTCTGAATCCTATTTTCAGTTTGCTTAATCGCTGCCAACACTCTCTGAATACTTCTGTAAGAAGCTTTCACACCCAATCACTTGGTTCAGATTTGCTTTCTCGCTTTTTGTAGTGACCAGAACACCAGGTCATGAAACAAAATAGCCTTAATGTTTTCTTGTCTCCATATTTTCTGTAGTCAGTTATTGAGTGGACGTGTCCAATAAGACTGTTGGGTGGATAAAGATAAAAGTCGACCCTACTCACTCTGTAGGCAGCAGACCATGGTCTTATGATATCAGCAGGCTTGGATGCTCTTTAGAATTGAGATATCCAAGATGGTCCAAGATGGATTTTTTCTTCTTATTTAAAAAAACAAAAAAAACATTTTCTTATCTGGAAGAAATCCCAACTAACCCAAAGTTCAGAGTACTGGTAGGAATTGCAGTTTGGGATCAAGTTGGCTAATGCTAATATGTTGTCAAACAAGCTAAAGAGATACTTGATAACCAAAATATATTTTCAGAAATAATAGCTATTTCAAAAGAGTGCTACATCTGAAAAGGCAGCTCCCTTTGTTCAACTGTCTGTCTAGATGAAGGAAGCCATTTTTGCACAAAAATTAACGTAAGTGAACCTTGGGTCCGGAAAGTTTGAAACCACTGCTCTACAGCATTTAGCTTTAGGCTAATCCCGAGGATAGTGAAGGAGCTTAAGACACTAAGCAAGAGGAATAGAATTCAGTTTTAGGGTAGAAAAAAAGATGGGGAAATGAGATATGGCAAGACATTGTGATTCACTTAGAATGTGCATATACGTACCGGTAATCACATACTGTGATTATCTTGTAGCTTGGAGGTGTTTGATATCATTAGGGTTATTCTACCCATCTATTTCTATTTCCTTCTTCGGGCTAGGTGAGACACTATCTCGTTTGGCTCATCATCGGCCCATTACTATCCTCCAACCAACCAAGCATATTTCATTTCAGTGCTACTCCAGGCTAATGAACATGTATCGATTTATCTAACAATCGCAGCAACTGCAAAGAGCTGAATTAATTTGGTGTAATTGACCTACTCCAAGCAACTGACTGCTCTTGGTCTTGGTTTCTTTCTCACATTCCCCCACATACGCTCTATCTCTGTCATCCTGGTGGCCGTGTAAGCAATTCCTGACATTAGCAAATCACAACTTGTAGCACAGTGTAATACAAGCACTCTTGCTCAATACGTAAAGGAAACAGATCTAACATGTACTCTGTAAACTTGTTTCCTCCTCCAAACCCTGATATACCCATGAGTGATTAATATACTTTTGTCTTTCAGGGAAAAATACATGGTGTATATTTATGAAGCTGGACTGCATGCATAATATGTTCAGACTTAGCAGATTGTCTGGCAGAATATGCTTTCACACTGCACCCATGTGGCCACTATTATGTACTGAAAGCATACAGCATCCAATGAAGCATCAATATTCTGAGCTTTAAGAATAAGCTGAGGGTATGACAGAACTGATACTGTTATTCCATTGATGTATATCAGGATCAGTTCATTTGAAGCTTATATTCCAGTCTGTCATTCATGAGTCTTACAGACAGACATTTATAATAAAAAACAAAAAAAACTTCTTTCTCTGTGCTCGTGAAACTGGAACCAGCTGTGGAGCAGAGACTTTCAGGTCTCTGTCAAACAAATTTTAAACAAATGATATTTAATCTTTTAAATGCAATTCACAAGTCAAGTAAGCTTATTAAAGCCTGTGTTTGCAGAACAGTTTATGATTCATAATTTTTAAAGCTGTTTACAGAGAGCATGTTTCCAAGAAAGGATGCAAAAGCTCCTTTTTAAGAAATCATACAATGAATTCTCATTAAGTTCAATTATTTAAAAAAACAAAAAATTTCTATGACAAAAAAAAAAGAAATCTGCAAAATGTGATCTTGTTATTATTTATTTTCCACTTGTACTAAACCAAGTAATTAACATTAAAGCAACGAAATTTAAATTGACGTTTTTATTTTCCTCTAAGTGGAAGGGCCACTACCCATGTTCTTATTCAACAACTACAAATTTATGTGATTTCTTGGTTACACGAAAGTTAAACAAATTACAAATAAACGGTGGCCATTTGTCAAAGCCTGTCTCTAGTTTTAGAGACAGACAAATGGAAACATAGAGTACAGCTATGGAGTTTAAAGCTTTAATAGCCTCTGGTGGCAATTATATAGATTACAGCTATAATTGGCCCGTGGTTTGCTTTGAGGACATTCCCAGGCCTGAGTGTGTCTGTCACTGGGTGTAACTGCTCTCCACCTCAGTGTGTCGCCTGCCTCGATGTACCAGCAGACATACTGTAGGCTGACTCAATAGACCACACAGACTTCTGGGAAAACATTATGCAGCCCCATTAGATTGGAGGAACACGAATGTCATGTTCCAGGATGCCCACACACGAAAATCACAATCAGGCAAGCATCATTTCCTGACAGAGAAAACTATTTTATGCACATTTGAAAAGTCACACACATTTTTCTTTGTATTTCTTACAAATTACAAATACAAATTGTTTTCAAAGCAATAGAATTACAATACTGTGTAAAAGTCCTGAATCACAATCATTGCTTTGAATTTTGTTAGGAAGATGGGAAATAGGTGCAGTGGTTTATAAGACAAAAACAGAGTGTGTACAATTCTAACAAGCTTGAAAGTCAATATTTGGTATGACCACCTTTATTCTTCAACCCAGTAGCCTTAAGGAATAGTTCTCCAGGCTTCGTGAAGGACACCCAAAGCTCTTCTTTGGTTTTTGAATGCCTTTTGTTCTGTTCTATGTCAAGATGCTTCAGTAGCACTGAGGTCCTGGCTCTGGGGAGGCCAATCCATGACTGATGTTCCATTGTGTGTTTGTCTATCCAGGCATATTTTCACTGCATTGGCAGTGTGCTTGGCATCACTGTCATGCTTAAAAATAAACCTGTTGGCAATCATAAGCTTTCCAGGATGTATTCTATGGTGGATCAAAATTTTAGCATATTTTTCACAATTAGAATTAAGATCCCCAACACCACAGCCCCAAATCACGGCAGTGCCGTGTTTATAGCCGGCTGTAGACACTAACAGTTGTACCTCTCTCCTAACCTCATCTGTACAGACTGATTGTGATTTGGCATATTCATGCCTTTTCTCCCTGTTTTCCTTCTTTACAAATGGTTTCTTGCCACTGACACCACTTCTAATGAAGGTTTGGCAAACAGTAGGTGAATCAGCTGATGGGCAGGATGCATCTCCCAGGTCTTGTGTCAGGTCTTCGTTGAATTTTCTTCCCCATCTCATAAAGACATGACCTTCAGATACTGGTCATCTAATGTAGATTTTTTTAGGCCTGTCACTTATTCTTTTGTCCTCGAGTTCCCCTATTTTGTTTTTTTATGGACATAATTTATGTGTTTTTGTGACATCCTGCTAGTAACAATGATGCAGTCTAAAATGTTTCTTGGCTAAGTTGCCTGTTATGTGTTAACACAATGCTGGTTCATCAGTTGAGTTTTTTTGTGTGTGTTTGAATATGTCACTGTTAAGTGGTTTATCGAACAAAAGAAACAACTGGTCAGGTTTGGACGAAAAATTAGTAAAAAAGGAGCAAATGCTGACAAATCTCCAAAAAAACTAGAGAACCATTGCTCAACACCATTTTAAAGAAATTACAGGAAAGTCTGGCTCCTTGGAAACAAAATATTAAGAAGGTGGCTCAAGACTTTTTCACAGTACAGTAATCACTAAGATCTTATGTCTAATAAGGGATATAGATATCGATCTAATGCAGTTAAAAATTAACTCTTTAAGACATAAGCCCAAAAACCACCAGATGAATATAATTAACTATTTTTGACTGTATTTTTTTCTGCTTGTATTTAAATTCAGCTTTCGCTCTATGTGATATTCTGAATCTATAGAACCTTTTACTAGAAATATAAGCCAAGTGACTTATAGTACAAATGCCTAATACACAAATTTACCAGTAGGTGGTAGCATTGCCCAATACACATTTTACATGGTCGCATAGATAAGTCACTAGTCACAGTTCAAGAATATCATGTATGTGCATTAGCGACAATGGGATAAAGGATGCATGAAAGAGGAAGTGACAGAGAGCTGAAAACATGAGTGGGATCCAACTCAGACTTAAATGCACATAGTATAATACAGAAAGAAAGAGAAAGAAAGAAAGAAAGAAAGAAAGAAGAAATAATGTGAGAAAAAAGAAACTGTTACCAGACCTAATTTGATGAATGTAACCCCCCCTTCCAGTCACATGCCTACATGCCGAGGAGAGCATGGATAACTGAGGCCAGAGGTCTGGGGGGAAGCTGGAGGGGCAGTTGGTGTTTGGAAGGCAGACAGGGGCAGGCAGGAGCAGAGCCAGGAGGGTAAAATATGCCACAGAGGACAGACGGGTGGAGTGGACCATGATCCTCTGGGGTGGTTCGACCACCTGTTTGTCTGTCTGTCTGTCTAATCCGGGTCAGAATGGCGTGATCTAATGCTTAAGGTTGACAGCTCCAGCGTAAACTAAAACCCAGTCATGGGGTCCACCCCTCGTAGGCTGAATCTGCAAAATCCACATTTTATATTTTGCATATATATGTACAAGCTGGCTTTGTGGTCACATAAAGGTTCAGTGACCAAAATAAAGCAGACACAGGGACAAAAAAAAAAAAAAGGAGGAAGGGATAATGTCACATCTGAACCTATTGTAGGCCTCCATATTCCCTGTATATGTAAAGGGCACTAAGGTTGGTTCAAGGCATTAAAAAAACCACATCTTAATATGCAGACATACCCACGTACAGAGTAGAGGGGATTTGTGGGAGTGCTGACGGAGGAGGTCATGGTTCAGATTCTCTGCTGCCGCAAAGGGCACATGGGAGTCAAACCCATCGTCTGTCATGAACTTATGCACACCCACTCAGAGCATGCACAGACATCCACAAAGTACATTCACTGTGTCTATATGCAATCAATATACAGATAGATAACCCACAAGCACTCATATATCACTAGCAATGGACCAATAGAAGGAGTTAGCTCTAAGTGCAGCTTACTGACACCAGAATAACATATATATCACAATGTTGTGCAAACTCTTGTGAAAGTCAAGAAGTAAAATAGAGAGACTGTACTGCAGGCAAAGAGAAGAAGGGCAAAGTTCAGGGAGGTGTTATCCAAATGAAGTCAGGCAGATGGTAGCACTGACAAACACATTGACAAAATGGCTTTCTTGGCAGAATTCCCAGCCATAACTATCATGTTTGTCATGAGCAGGCATATGTGAATACCTTTAATAAGGAATTAATCTTCTTAGGTGTCTGTTCTTTTATTATTATTTGTCAAGCTGGTGGTCTTTTGGGACTTTAGTAATGTCAAAATCTTGATTTTACACAGATATGCAAATAGATGTTGTTGTATACTGACTTATAGTTCATTACAGGAGATATTTTAAAAGCACTGCTGCATGTGTTGCAAATCACTTAATTATTTGGGTGAAAGCTCATTTCTAATCTTCATGAAGTAAGTAAGTAGCACTGTGAAAATCCTAAGGCACTTGGGCTTTAAGGTTCTATGCGCTGTGCTCTAACTTACAGGAAGTGACTAGAGGCACTGCACTGCATTGGCCTTTAAAACCTCAATCCTTCTGCAGTCTGACTCTGGCACTCTCAGGGGAGATTCCTCTCTACCAGGCTTGTCCTGAACCAATAGAAGCACAGGGAGGACATGCAAACTCCACACAGAATGCCCCAGCCAGCAGGTTTAACCCAGAACCCCTGATGTGGGGCAACAGTGCCACCAACTGCAGGCCAACTGTGAGCTAAAAATGCTAATATCAAGGAAATTACCCTTTTTTTACTGTTGTTATCATATCATTAGGGAAATTAGTCAAACCACGTGTTACTGGCATTAATAAATGAGCAATATATTGTGTGCATGTCTGTTTGTCCCTCCCCCACATACAGTCAGCTATTGCACTCTGTTAGCTCACCTAGGCACAGCACACCAATCAATTAACTGTTCTATTGAGGTTACACTCGCTTAAATACATTGTAAGTCTATGATTGTATGCCGTTTTCCCTAGTACCTGAATTACAAGCTACTATTATTTAACAGTTAGGCCAAAGGGTTGAATTGTGTTAATCTTTTGTTTCTGGCTAAAAGAAGAAAAAAAATAAAAGCTAAGTAGAGCCCTGTTAAACTGAGCTCTGTTGATTCTCCTCAGCAGGGGGCATTCGTGAAGCAGCCAAGTCAACACCTTATATCACTGATCAAATCTGGTAGTTATATTATGAACCAGATCCAGTTTGCATTTATCACTTTCATCCAAAATCATAATTTCAAATACAGTCAGAGAGCAAAGGATAGATGATTAGGGTTAAGGCAGAGAAACTAGTAAAATATATTTTTAATATTTACAGTATTTCATGAATTTGTTTTTAGAAGTGTTCTCCTGTACCTTTATTTCATGTATATATTCCTTAATTGGTGTGTGTGTGTGTGCATGTATGTGTGTGTGCGCACATTTACATGGCAGCAAGTGTATATGAATGTATGAAAATAGGGCGGGACTTTCCCTTCATTCTGTTGCTCTTCCGTGGAGAGGCCGCATTCCCAGCACCACTCAGGGGGTTCCAGTGAGCGAGCCATGACACCAAACCCACCCGGAATTCTAGGAACGTTTTCCCTGTGGTTTCAGGTTACCACATACACACACTGAACACAGATCACAGGCACACACAACAGCCTCCACAGTAGTGGACTGTACTTTTGTTGTTTGTACAGAGCTGGTTTTGTTAGCTTTCCTTCTCTCCTCCCATGCCAGTCATTCTTTTTCATTTTAAATTCACATACCTTTGCAGTGGGTTAAGCAAAAGCTTGGAAAAACTCTTAAACTTGTAACTGGACTCAAAGCAGACGTCTTGCTCACATTCTCACTTTGATGGTAAAAAAACACTCACTGGAAATTGAAACTTGTACACACATTTACACAAAAACTTTACAGGGAATGTTGCCAATACTCACTGTATGCCCTAAATTTAGGCCTACAGGTAAACATTACCTCATACAGTATGAGTATATATTTTATGCGCAAGGTCTGCTATATCCGTTGGGAAAAAATGATAAAAGTGTTTCTAAAAATAGTTATGACAGAAGCGCTTAGCTCTGAAAGTCAAATTTGATCACACTGTGTGATGCTGTTGTGTGTTGGATGTATTACAGTACTTAAGCTACCCCTCATGTTTTCAAATAGCTGCAGTGATTTATTGAAACGTGCAAATATAAATTGAAATACAGAATACAAGGCAATAACAGAGTTTGTTATTGCAAATGAGCTTGAAAGTCAGTATTTTGTATGACCACTTTTATTCTTCTACACAGCCAGAACTCTCTTAGGTAAGCTTTCATGTTATTTCTTGAAGTAGCCTTCAGGAGGGGTTCTCCAGGCTTCTTGAAGGATGTTGGCTGCCTTTTGTTCTGACCTGTATCATTATAGATATCACACTGCTTCAATAAAGTTGAGGTCCTGGCTCTGGAGAGGTTAATCCATGACTGATAGAGTTCCACTCTAACCATGCATGCCTTTACTTCATTAGCGGTGCCTTTGTGATCATCTGTATGGTGAAAAATGTAGTTGCTGCCACTCTGATGCTTTCCAGATGGTGCTGATGGTGGATCAAAATCTGACAGTACTTTTCTGTGAAAAGTATCCTCAAATCATGACAGAACCTCCACCTTGTTTTACATATGGTTGTAGACAGTCACTGTTGTACTTCTCTTCTGACCTCTTCTGTGCATATTGACGACAATTTAAACCAAAAATTGGTCACTTGGATTCATCACTCCAATTCACTGTTGCCACCACCCTTCCACTGAGACCATTTCTAATGAGGGTTCAGTGAATAGTAGATGGCTCAACTGAAGGGTCAAATCTCTGAGGTCTTTGCTGAATCTTTAGCCTATTTCTAAAGGACATAACGTTCAGATACTCTTCACCTACTTTATAGGTGTGCAACGTCTTCTTTTATCCTCCACTTGTCCAGTGTCCTCAGTTTTTTTAAGGACACACTGCACACCATACTGATGTATGCCAAGGTTTCGACTAATAGCTCCTCACCTTCTTGGTGTAAAATTACTATTTCATGCCTGTCACACTGTGTTGTTTTTGGCATTTATCGCTGATTTAACCACAGAAATGTGAATTGTATGTGCAGGGGGGTCATATATAGGCAGAGAACTGGAGGAGGACTGTATGAGGTAAATTATTTAAAATTTAAAATTGATTCTTCTTTAAGTTGCCTGTTATGTGCAGACACAACAATATTGCACTCCTTGAGTTATGTGCCTCTTTTATGCTTGAATAATTTATAGGCCAGTGTTAAGTGGATTAATAAACAAAGAAAAAACATTCATCTGAAAATGCATGGGTAAAAAAAGGAAAAAGAAAGAAAAGAAAGAAAAAAACACTTCAGAAAGAATGAAGAACTATTGCTCAAGATCACGTTAAAAAATTACAAGAACGCCTGGCTCCTTGGAAGCAAAATATGAGGAAAGAATGAGACTTGGCTCAAGACTTTTCTACAGTACTGTAGGTGTGCTGTCAGCAGACAACAAAAATTATGAAATCCATATAGCCACCATCATCACGTGGCCACATAGATATGATATGTCTGGAGTGGATTTTCTATAACTCTGATTAGTGCAAATTTTACACTGAAGAATGTGAGTAAGAATGTGAGTGTGTAGTACTGATATAAACTGTCTCTTACTATGGGCTGAATTAATTGAGATAAAAGTTTGCCTTTGTTTTATCTGCAGTATAAGTCCCATTCATGACAACAAGTGGCACATGTGTCTGGCACTGAATGGCAAAACAACTGTTCGGTAAAACTGTAAATATAAAACTCTAAGTGTGACACATGCTGTGACCTTGGATTTTATTATATTAAAGCAAAAAGTAAATGAATTCTCATACAAAGTTCTTTAACAACAGATATGCACAGACAACCCCAAAGTTGTGACACTGTAACATGAT
This sequence comes from Etia nguti, assembly GCA_015106755.1. Classification (NCBI taxonomy): domain Eukaryota; kingdom Metazoa; phylum Chordata; class Actinopteri; order Cichliformes; family Cichlidae; genus Etia; species Etia nguti. Next base: position 49,620 of record VUQG01009872.1, on the reverse strand, counting down.
AATCATGGAGTGTATGCTAAGTGAGTGAATGTAAATAAGAGCTTCACTGAATAACTGCAGAGTCGTTCAAGGCACTCTGATACCATACAATAAAACTTTGTTTCAAATGCATCCCTTTTGCTTTACACATAAAATTGGGGGTGGTCCATTCAACTGGAGATTTTTAAGCTTTTTTTGTCCTTTCTTCACTAGTTTTTTACACTAAAATGTCAAACTGAACAGAATTTCTTGAATGCACAGTGCTCTCAAACTCACACAGAAGACAGTGACACACTGACCACTATTGGCTGTCAACCAGAGAAAGTGCAAACTTCAAACAGGCTCATAGAGTCAATTAAGCCACAAAGACAGAGGGTTCTCCTTAAGCCGCTGCTTCCTGCTGCCACTGACCTATATCTTCCTTTTCCCCCTCATCTGTCCATGAGTTCATCTGCCGTTCCAGCCAGTTTTCTCTTTCATACTTCCTTAACCCTCTCCCCACCACATATATCCTGTCCTTCTCATCTTTTCTCTCCTGCTATGAGTTTGATGCCTTGCCAGTGGGCAAGCACAGAGGTTAGTGAGTGCACAGTGTCTACCTCGCCCAGTAGGAATTGCTCCAGTAAAACATGCCAATCTATTGTGGCATTTTAATTATATTAGCTCAACCGACTGCACTGACTGGACACACTGTCTAAGGGAGAAGTTGCATCTCTTCTATAAAAACAATCAGAATAAGACTGAAAGAAGTTGGAAAGAAACTTTACAAATATACAGTGTGCTCAAGGCACACCATAAAACCAAAACTTGAAGAGACTGAAACTCATAAACACTTTTCATGCAGGAACCACATTGGCAAATAGCTTTATATGCCAACAAAATTACATCTGCTGACATCTAAACTTGTCCCCATTTTTAGAAAATCCATGAATCCAAACTCAGAATCCAAGCATTTCTTCAGAGAGTATAAACACCTCACAAATACTGAAATATGATCACTGCTGTTTTCTCTTTCTCTCGAGCGCACACACATATACACACCCACACCACAAAGACGCAGGCCCAAAGAGAAAAGAGTCAAAGCAATGCTGCATGGGTCATCCTAAGGTCCCAGGAAGTAGACCAGGGTTATGGGAAAGGAAGGAGCCCCTGAATAAGAGCTTAGGACAAGTAGAACAGGGGAATTGAGGTAATAAAAAGGGAAGCAGTAAGGGGGTGGTTGCAGACAATGTAAATGGCAAGAGTTAAAGGGTAGGTGTAGAGGAAGAAAATGTAAACATATGTAGTCAATATTTCCAAAATGCTCCACAAACAACTCACGACTCTCACAATTCCACCATGTCTGCTTTAACATATTATTTCAACTTTACATTTTAAATACAACGAACTTCTCTTGTTCTGCTTGTCACCAGAACACAGGTCTTGAGGCACATATGTGAAGCACACAGGCTGCACAGAGAGCAGGGAATGTCTTCCCTCTGCATATAGTCATTAATTTATAGTTCCCTCTTTCATTATCCAATTCGCTCGCATTTTTTGGAACTGAACTCCCCTAACCCGAGAGACAGACACAGAGAAGGCTATGACTGGATGGGACTAGAAGGCGTGAAGAAAAACGAGTGAGAGTATAAGGGGTGAAGGCTTTGCCCAACGCAGCGCTCTCTCTGTTACTCTCTGCAATAACAGAATGGATTCCAGATGTCAAAATGATAAACAAATGGATTGTCATAACCTTATAAAAATGCAAGGCATTCAGAAGGACTCACACTGCTGTATTGTACGTGGACCATCTTTTGAGCTACTCCCAATACAGTGGAATCGTTTGTATTGGGTCATATAATATAGGAGATAGAATTATCTATTCTTAAAGAACTTTTATAATAATTAGAATATCACACTAAAAAGCACCTACACCTCTCACTGCAGAATTCCATAGCAATGAGAATGCATTTATAGTATAAATATGAACAAATTAGCTATACATGCATATTGCATTTAAAAAAACAAACAAACAATGGGGGTTTGAGGGATTTACTATTGCTTTTGCAATGAATATTGCTCCTTACAAAGGCCAATGCAGAGAGAGTGGGCAATGCAATAAACACAATGATTTCTGACTGCAGGAAACGTGGTGGTGTGGGGGTTAGCACTGCTGCCTCACAGGAAGAGAGTTTAAGATTTGTACCCGCTGGCGACTGGGGTTTTTCTGTGTGGCATTTGAATGTTTCCGCTGTACCTGCGTGGGTTCTCTCTAGAGTCCAAAGACATGCTTGTTAGGTTAGCTAACCATAGATGTGAATTGTCATCCTTGAATTGTGAGACAGAGGCAGATGATTTGCTGAGGCGACCCCTAAAGGGAGCAGCTAAGTCTGAATCATTGTGTCTTTGTGATAGACTCGTGATAGACTGGGAACTTTGCCAGGAAGTACCCCACTTCTTACCCTATGACAACTGGAATAGGCTCCAGCACCCCTGCAACCCTAAGTTGGATAAGGGATCATGTTAGCATTGCTGTCATGCTACCATGTTGAGCATGTTTAGCTGCCATGGTAACATGTGTAGCATGGTACACACGAGGATGCTAGGATCCATGAGGGAACAGCTAGCATGAAACAGTTTGTTTTTGTCACACAAGTATTGTATGCAAGTATCTCCATCTCTTTTCAAAAAGAGTCTAATTACCAGCTGGAGCTGTTTTTTTCAGACATGTGTGTCTTTCAGCCTCCTTCAGATTAAAGAATCCATGCTGTTCAGCAGGGGTTGCCATAATAAATAACAGACAGACTAAAAATCGCTTGGAAGAGTTCAAAGCTAGGTGGCTAAGCTTTGTGTCAGATTAACTTCTTAAAAGATTTTTAGAAGCATACTCACAGAGCAAATTTTTGTTTTAAAAAAATATCCAGTTTATGTGTCAAATATATAGTAAAACCCCCAAGTACAGTTAGATAAGTGAAGAAAATTCATTAAGCATCATGTGAAAACATTCACACGGTATCTCTAAGCATACCTCAAAGGCGAGAAAAACGGGAATGGTAATTGATGTAATTAAAGTGAGTTATTTCACTTTGTAATAACACCATAATAGATTTAGCTGTAGAGTGAGTGGCCGACCAAAAAAAAAAGTAAATAAATTTAAAAAAAACTGTGTTGAGCTTATTTTTCCGGAAAAGTTAAAGCTAAGTATTTGCACCTGTGTCGGTGTAAATATTCTGAGATTTTTGAACACTTGCCAAAACACAGTTTTAGTTGTTAAGTACAACTGCTTGCCCCCCGCTTGCCACTCTGTCATCAGTTGCTGAATAAAGAAAGGAAGGAAATTTCAATCCCAAATGCCTTTGATGTACTTTGAAGTATTATAGCGTACAAGTGTGTCTGTATGTGTGTGTGAGTTTCCACATTTAGATGTGTGTCTCGTTGCCTGAGCACATTATGATTGTGTCTGAATGAATGACTCCCCTGCAGTTGACTAGCATATGGATCCCGTGTGGACTGATATGCGAGAGTGTCTGCATCTGTGTCCTGTCCACTGGGAAAAGCCTCTGAGCCCCGAGTGGCTTTGTGTCTACCATACAGGAAAGAAGACTATCATGTGGACAAACATAACAGCACATGTCCATAATGGATCATTCGTTTTTTTCATCTTCTTGTATTTTTAAAACAAATCTTTTCTCTTCTTTGTTTCTCACTGTCTTCATTTCTCTCTTCTTCATTGCCATTTTAATACAAGTTTCCCAGGCATGGTCAGTAGTGGGACTAAGTAATGGCAGTGATGTCCAAGCCTTTCCCATGCAGCTTCATAGGAGGGTCTTTGTTCACCCTCCGGGCTTTGGGGGTCCCCACAGCAGGGCTGTGCCCTTCTCCACTGACTTCACAATGGATCTTTATGCTGCCAAGGCTTCCCTCGCCATGATCCCTACACCATGCTTCCCTCATCAGGGGCACTCCAAGGCACAGGGGGCACCACGGCACCAAAATGGCAACCCTTTTCATGCCCTGCCCTCTCCTCCTTTCACTGTAATACATGCCAACAGTGTCAGATACAGTGAAAGAGGCTAGCTGAATAGCCACTGGCCAAGCTGAACAGTTTATGAGTTGTGCCAAATGTCTCAGTAGGGTACTGTTTTCTTATTCAAACCAAGAACACTTGACACCATAAGGAAAGACCTGGCACTCACCAGGGAGTGTGCGACAACAAACTATTATAACCCATTACCGTTGCTGAAAAATCTGTAACTTTCGTAGTAAAATGACACGCACACACTGACAGTAAATACAAACAAGGATCACAACCACATTAGTTTGACTCTCTTGTATAGGAGCTGAATTATGGATAGCGTGCACAGTTGTTGCCTTCTCGTGTATATCTGATCACAAGCATGTGGCGCACACTTTGGCTGCTTAGAGAAGAGAAGAGAAGAGAAGAGAAGAGAAGAGAAGAGAAGAGAAGAGAAGAGAAGAGAAGAGAAGAGAAGAGAACCAAATAAGATTTGGAAGTATACCTAACTTCATGAAGAGTTTTATCAAAATACTGCTATCCAACGAGGATAATAAAAAGGTTCTTCTTAGAATGTGAGTCATCTGTTCCTGCACATGATTTTATCCCATGTACTCGTGTAGAAAATAATGCATACCTCAATCTGGGCCAAAAGATCTGATAAGCACTCATGGGGGAAGCCATCATTTGGTCCTCTGTTTTCCTCTGTCAAAGCTAATACTGCCAGAACAGAGCACTAAGTTGCAATGCCAAGGGGGGCCAGTTTAAGGCCACCACGGTAGAGGCAGCACATAATCTTGTCATAATTGCGGACCAAGCTTTCACAGCTTTTAAGAATCAGATCCAGCAGGGGGAATCATTTACAGACTTGCATTGGCTCAGTTATCTGCATCATTTGTCTGTTCTTCTTATGCTGATGGAGAAAATGCATAACCACACACAGTACTTCAGTCGAAGAGATGCGCCCAAAACCATAAACAGGAAAAGGGTTTTAGGGCCACACCTATAAATCAGCACAAAGTAAATATCTCTTAAACTATTGGAAAGAGAGAAAGGCATAGTTAACAACTCATAAAATAACTCCAGCACAAAGGAAAAGAGCGCCTTGCAACCATTTGTGCTGCCTGCATTTATTCAGTGCAGAGACTGATTTAATGACTTACTTATTTCCACAGTGATTAGCGAGAGCCAGCCACGCTGACTCACAACATTATTCCACACAAGCGCACAAACTAAAACACCGAGGTCACTTTCTTTCAAATCTCAGGCAAGTTATTACATCTCTGTTTGAAATAACACCATCAAGCCTGCATCTATACAACACTGCAATGTCACTGTGAGAAAAAGAAAGCTCTTATCTGTAGAGCAACACATTTCTCTTACCTTTCCACCACTCCATCTCTGCTCCAGCAAGTGGACTCATCTGCTACGTTCGCCACTTCGCATAGAAGCTCTGGTAACATGGCAAAGAAGGGCTTATAGCGGTGTAGGGTCATCAAAAAATCGCTGGGGAAAAAACCACAAGTATAATTTTTATAGACATATCTCTTCCTCTTCACAATCGGTACACTTAAAATTGAAAGTTCAAAATTGAGAAATGCACCGTGCATTAGTGGTCACATTTTCAGGGCAGCTGGTGGTGAGGCATTGTGTTTCCGCACAATGACACTAATAACAAGCATGAAAGCATGACCTGCACCCATGTGATGATACTGATGGTGGCAGGAAATGAATGGCTTTGAATGTGACCACTTCACTGCATCAGCACATTTTTCTCAATGATGCTGTGTGGCAATTTCTTAGCTTCCCCAGAACAGCTAACAGATGCTATCAATATAGACACTGTCATCATGAACAAAACAATGGCATGATATTTTGATCGGACACACATTGCCGCCACCCGTGAGAAAGAGACTTAAAAACATATGGGGTCGTATAGGGTAATGTGTTTAGTCCGTTGATGAAACCGCTGTTCCAAGATCAGCAAACATCGGAGTTTGTAAGACATGCAATATGCACCCATCTCCCAAAACACAAAGTTAATCACCTGTTAGCAATATCTGAACAATCTATACTAGCACAATACTGTACTAGCTTTCATTTCTAAAAGAAAAAAATGTGTCTCTTGGGTTCATGCTTACCTAGAGAGGATTCTCAGATTTTGTTTATTTTTCTTGAATTGTTTCGGAGGGAATGAACTGGGAATGATGGGAGTTGGAGTCCCGGTGAGATTGTTGCAAGCAAGGAGGATGCAGGGAGGTGAAACCGGGATTGAGGGAAAGAAAAAAAAGGGGGAAAAAAGGGTGACATGACAGGACACATGGGGAAGAGGGAGAAAAGACAGTCATTTGACCCTGGAAGAGAGTGATTAATCATGCACATGCAGACACTGAGTATACCACATATAAATCGAAACCTATTTTTCCCCACACCACATCAAAATTGAGACAGTAAATGGAATGAATTTTTCAAGTCGGTAAACAAATGCATGCAAACATATGCAGATGTGCAAAGATTTAAATATACATAAATATAAATGTTGTTTTACTCTATCGTGTTTCATATTTTTCAGCTGTACACGAGTCTCCCTTTACTGCACTTGGTGCTGCCGTGCCTCTGATGTGGTCAGCACTCACATGTGCGCTGGTCAGTGTTGGCAGCATGCAGTGAGCTGGATTGTGTTGCCATGAATGGTGGTGCTAGTGCCAGGCCAGACCTGTCAGCTAGGCTGGCATCACTGCAGTGATTCATGGTAGACAACACTGCAAGAGGGTGTCTGTGTGTGTGTTTTTGTGAGTGCTGCTATGTAAGCCGAGGCCGGCTAGTGTGCAGAGTTGGTGGTATGGCCGTCTGGGTAAACAGGAAATTGTTGGTCCGTCAACATTAATCTTACCCACACTCCACCTCACTACCAGCTGCTGTGGGCACAGGATGGTTGCTTCAGACTGGGCCAGGTGGAGGGCAGGGACTGTGCAATCCCCTTTCAAAAAAGCTGGACCAGGCACTACATTTACAGTGTGTGGTTGTGAATTGTATCCAACTAACCATTTGAAGAAAGCAAAAAGTGACAGCTGTGAATAGACACTGGCCAACCCCTTAGGGTTGTCATATAGGCCTAGTCATTTTTTATTTAATTTGAGTTTACATTCCATCTAGTAGTGCAGCTAAGTAACAAGAAAAAACATTGACTGTAAAAAATGAAGAGCCAGTAATAAAGTTTGGAATCTAACTAAAGGACTGAATGTTCGTAGCTTTGCCTTACCTTCTTAAGTGACCTAACTGCACCTGCAACTCCTCTAATAAAGGATGGGAAGAGGGGGTAGATGGAAAAGGAGAAGATAAGGTCACTGTCGAGGTTTTGACCTCGGGGCTGGTAGGATGCATGTGTGTGGGTTCCCCTGTAGACAGGCCACACACCTTGTCCACCTGTGGGGATGATAGAGCAAACAAACACCTGTTAAGAAAGAAAACTTATAAAAGTATGGCAGGCACAGCAGTGCAGCTTCGAAACCACCCACTGACACCTATACAACTCAGAGAACTTACTTGCAATTAAGGTAATACTTTTCATCACACTCATACAATCAGCACCTTAAATGAAGAACAGTTATATTAAAGTGAATGATAACAGAGGGAAGAAAGGTGAAAAGAACTATGGAACAGCCAAGTTCAGAGTAATGGAGAGCATGGGAAAGGAGTGGCCATGAAGTGAGGGATGCGATGAAAGAAACGGTTTGATGAGCGAGTTACTGCCAGGAGGTCTGACAGTAAATGCAGACTATTCCACTACTTCATGGAGGTGAATGCATGTGTGCACACTTGGAAACATTGGCAAGTATTCCCAGCGGGCTATTAAAGCCAGCGGCAGAGAGGAGGAGACAGCGGGGTCATGAATAAAGGGGCGTGTGCTGCAAAACCGAGAGACAAAATCAATGACATCTCATTGGCTTAAAAGCCTCTAGGCAGCGTTATTAAGTGAGCCTCAATTAGCCAGAGAGACTAACTGTAATGGCTGGTGCGAGCTAAACTAAACAATTCCTTACAGTGATCAGTGCATATATTGCTTTGACTAGAAAGATGAGTCACTCTACTGTGTAAGGACATCCAAAAAGGACTACGTAATATTTAGCCTTACAGTAAGAAACAGCGGAAGAGAGTCAGTGACCACCTCATTCTTAGTAAACAAGGTAACTTGAATTTACAGTAAAGAAGATTTAGACTTTAGAAACTTAGAGAAACAAATCCATCCTGGCGACATGTGTGTTTAAATTTTTGCTTGAAGGGGTGTGTCCACATGCTGGGAAGAGTTTGGATTAGTCTTGAAGCAGCTGAAAAAAGTTAACAGTAACAAAATGTGTCTCACAGTTGCACTAAAAATATCCTTTTCCCTCCACAGTGAGGCAGATGTGTCAGCTCATGTGCTGTTTAAATGAAAGCTTTCACATACCAACCATGCAACAGGCCCATCAGTAGCACAGGACTCAACAATGACATCATAATAAGCATCTGATTTTTTTTTCTTTTTCAGTAAAAACCTTCTACTTTATCCATAGTTTTATTTTTTTACTGCATTCTCGTGTCAAATCCTCTTTTAAGGCATACGCTGGGCACGCGGAAGGTTGTTTTACTGCATTAACCTTAACTCCCTTTGGACCCATAAAACACGCTCACATGTGGTGGACGGACTCAACCACACAAGAGTATGGCCGCACATACGCATGCAAACACGACACACACGCATTACATTGCGGCGGTGAGAAAAGATAGACCATAGCAACTGTTTTGACCATGTAGCCTGTCAACACTCTGAGCTAAATGCTGTTTGCATGCGCTGCAATGCTTCTGTGGACAGTCATTGTTCATCGTGTGCGCACACTCACAGTGTGTTTAGAAATGTATTAGAACACAGATTTGAACATTTCAAAATAAAGCCTGACAAATGAGATTATTTGATTGCTCTGACCAAAAACACTGGTTAACTCTAGGAATTACTACTGTTATAAATGTCACGACAGTTACTTGGCCAATGCAACAGCTCCTGCTGAATTAAACAATGTGCCTCTTTCTCATTTAGAAAAATAAATACAGAAATGAATAAAGGAATAATAATCTATAAATCCAATTCCAGAGATTCATTACAACATAAAATCTTATGACATCATGTCCAGACTGTAGAGTTTGGGAGGTCTACTGCACTGTGCATATGGAAGTGTGTGTGTCTGCGTACGAAACTGGGGAAGCTGGCAGCCTTTGCAACAGCCATGTAAGCAAATGGTGGAGCAGAACAGTCTGTAAAAAAGTTACAGGCTTTGCTTAAGAAAATACTGTAGTTATGATGCATTAGTTGGATGTTTAACCCTCATTTTTATTATTTGAGTTTTGTGTTAGGTTAATGTAACCTTATTATGACTGGCTAGGAAGAAAACTATTCTGGGTAAAAAATAATAATAATAATAATAATACAGGGGAAAAAACCACTACGTACCATGAAGGAGTCGCCATAACAGAAATAATAAGCACAAAGTGAGTGATAAAAAAGAGACAAAAGGAGCCTTTCAGACTGCTCAGGACCTCAGAAAATTTTTATAACACACTGCAAATATACGCTGCCAATATATAAATGAGCTGAAACTTATTAACAGGACATTTTTTATTAGTACTTCTATTAGGAAACTCTCGCAAACGTTTTTTTCTTTAATCGCATGAGACCAAATGTGCTAAATAAAGTTCAGCACGTGACAAATGAGGGCAGTGCTACAGGTTATCACGTCTCCGCAGTGGTGAGAAATTAAGATAGGGTGCAATCCTGTCATTGTGAACTTTTCAAAGTGCCATTTCTCATAAGCGTTTCTCAACATTGCACTATTCTTTCAGACAAAAATGTAAACATCTGAGTAAAATATGAACATCAAGAGGGGGTCACTCTCAGTTCTGTTTGCATTACCCCATTTTTTTTGCATTACCAAACCACAGAGAAGAGGTTCAAATG
>VUQG01009872.1:2582-39638 GCA_015106755.1 Etia nguti | reverse complement strand
TTTTGAAGAGGCCAAAAAAAAAAAAAAGATTGGAGAAAGGCTGACATTTCAAAACAATAACACAAATCATTTTTATGCCTAACTAAACATACAGTGTAAACTGAACACAAAGTGACTGTCAGGAAAAATAAACAGGATCCTCTTAAGGATCCTCTTGAGAAATACAGACATGCTCTTATAGATTGGCTCTGATAACCACATAATCCTGAAAGCCAATCAGATGACAGGCTGAATAATGACATGAGCTAAAACATGGCATAAATCAATTATCTCATGACCTGATGATGGCGTGAGAATGGAAATCCCATTTGGGCCTAGCGTGACTTTTTGGTTTTGAGTGTGTATGTGTGTGTGACCACCTGCTTGCCCTTGTTATACCTTCACAATTTCAGCTATTTTACAGAGCATTCCTTATATGATTGCCTGAGGACAGAGACTGATGGAGGGGGCAGATTGATGGGATGGATCTTCTTCACGTGGAAGACTTTAGGGAAATACAAGGCATGTATTCTATGTGCATTTGAGCTACCCAATGAAATTTGATTTCTACTGCTGCAGGGAGGGTGGATTAGTGTTTTTACAACTACACTGCATGCGTACAGTATGTTTTACAGGTGTGGATTTACAGTTTTGCATATCAACTCAGATGCACATAACTCCTCTCCAAAGTGGATAGATTTATTTTGTTTTTTGTTTTTTTAAATCTCACAAAGGTCTAACCTAGGATCTGTTTTCATGTGTTCTATGTTGTTCCAACTTTATGTATAACTGTGCATTACTTAAATATCTTCCTAAAGTAAGAGACTGAAAAAAGAGAACAGCAAGATAGTCGCTTCCAAGCTAGCCAAGCCAATTGCCATCCCTTCTCTAGGGGAGTATTAGCTTACAGATAGCAGTGGTGGTCTTTCCTCCCAGTTTATTTATCAAGGGATTATCCAGTAAAGCCTGGAGAACTTTCTCAGCCCCCCTGACCCCAAGCACAACACATTGTGAGATGAGCATTAGCTTGTCTGGTTAGTGAAGACCCTCTTCTTCTAACGGGGTATGTGCTAAATGTGCATATAAACATCACATGTCATTGCCTGATGCTGCCAACTGTTAAAATCTGGGAATCATACCATATTTGCAAGCTGTGCCAAAGTCATCGTCAGTTAAATGCACTTTCTAGGTGAGCTCAGAACTTTACATAAAATATTTCATTTTTATGGCTCTGATGGTGGATGAAACGATTGAAAAAATAAAAATAAAGAAATTTTAAAAAAGGAGCCAAGATTGGGTTATATCATCAGTTCATGGCCTAAGCTGAAACAATGTCCACTTTTGAACCATCTCACAGAATTATAAACTATCATGTACACTAATCTCAATTATGCACATTCCTGTTGCCAATATTTAAATATTGGCTTCTACTGGAATACTTTGACATCACAGTTCAGATTAATCCTTGTTTATCTTACACTGGCAGTCTCTTAGTTCATCAACTATCCGAAACGGAGCTATTTCAGCAATTCTCCCTTAAAGCAAACTTTCTTGTGATTGCCTGCCCTTTGACTGGGAATTTGGAAGTTTGTGTTCATAATCAAAGCTGCCTGTGTGAGATCAGCATATTAAGAATATTCCCCGTTTTATAATACTTATATAAAAGTACTGAACTGCCTGAACCTAAGCATTTAGTGCAGACAGAAGCCTGACTTTTTGAGGTATAGTAATTACTTGTACATAAGCTTTCAATACTGAAATATTAGCCACCTTCGACATGTTTATCCAACATTGTAACAGAATAAATATGCAAACAAATAAGGAAACTTCCACTTCAATGATTATAGCAAGGAGCTTAAACTTCAAATTTCCTTAGTTTTTGGTGATATCATTAAAAAACGCTCATAGGCTCACACCATCATCCAATTCTTTCATTGAAGTTTAGAAATGACACACCAACATGCAGTAGGAGAAGAGACATTGCCTTTGGAACAAGAATTTAATTTAATTTAATATGAATGTTTCAATGAGCGTTATGTAACAAACTACCAGGCTGGAAAAAGCACTTGCAAGATCAAAAGTAAAGAAGTTGTTATATTAATTGACTTGATTCACTGTGGTTTCAGACTAAAGGAAAACAAAAAAGAAAATACTCACAGTAGTACAGTCCTATCATAACAGTGGGAAAGCAACCAGCCACTGGTTAAAATATTGGTAACACGGCTGTATATTATATTTATTATGTTTTCCCCAAAGAGACCGCAAAGAATTTGTGCCGCTGAGCAGCATGGTAACTATGTTGAAGAAAAAAAATCTGCACCGCTAATTGCTACACACATGAAAACTGAAAAGGAAGGCTCATTATGTGTGCACAAGTGTTTACATTTCTTTTTTTACTGATTAAACGTTATTGTGAAAACAGAAGAAATACCTAGGCTCTAAGGTATCTTTTGTTCTCCCCCAAAATGACTTGGTCAGGATCAACACTGGGTACAATGTGTGAAAGACTGTAATAACAATATAACATTATCCAAAAATAACACATAAACATGTATGTATAATACGGACTTTGTCTTTATTTTGCCAGACTAGCGGTACTGTGGCGGAGGCCTTGTGGCTAATGAAGCAGGGTTGCAACTGGATACTTGCCAGTTCAAACCCTGACCCCTCTGGGAACATGTGGGTGGGTTGGGGGAATAAGAAAGCCTCTTTCTTCCCTCAACAGCACTGCCAGACTGTGTTATATGGTTAACCACACACTGAGACAGATCAGGCTATAAGGTGTTGCTATCAGGTGTTACTGTGGCATCAGACAGTCGATACAGACTGATAAACATTGCATTATTATTATTATTATTATTATTATTATTACAAGATCCCAAGTTCAGTCCAGGAAAGAGATACCATTCCCTTTTGGGTTATGTAGAGCTACCCACTACCCCTGTTACGACCCTTTGTTAATAAAAGCTGTCTATTCTTGTTTTGTTAATAATAATAATAACAGCAGCATAGCTGGGTCAAGGCATGTCTGTCAAAAGCTGATTATCCACAATGATTATCTATGGTTCTTTTGTGGATGAAAGAGATTGCTTTGTAAATAATCTGTTGTTTCCATAAACTGGAATGTACAAATTATATACATCTACATGTCTCAAGATGAGATGTTTGCTGGTTAGAGTTAAATATTGTGATTAGAATTGCTTATGATGGTAAGCTACCACGTTTTGAATGATAAACAGAAAGCAGCATTTATAGTTTGTTTAGAACATATATAAGCTGAATCTAATTTAAGCTTAAATATTATTTATTATCACCAATTTCTTTTATTTTTTTTAATTGGTTTTAATTTTAGTGGGTTTTCTTTTCTATATTAATTGTGTCAGCTTAATGAAGCACCTCTATGTAAATACATTTTGTAAAAGCTGACCCCGAAACATTCCTTAAGCCGTGTATACACAGGAAGTGATTTGAACCTTGCTTGTAGACATCCCAGGCTCTGGTTAGGGGTTAGGGTTAGGGGGTTAGGGTTAGGGTTAGGGGTATACAATTTGGGGTATATATTTATTACCTGGTCATATCTCATATCTCAATCAATGGTATTCTGCACTTTCATTGGTAGTACCTTCAGTTTCTAACCCTGAAGTTAAAGAGAGTTTTTTCCACTCCTCCGTATCTTTCTATGGTCTCTGACTGCAAATTGTTTCCAGTGTGTAACTGGCTTTAGTTATGCTGCTATAGGTGCAGGCTATGTCACTACAGCACGTCATTAACTTTTGTCTTCTCTCTTCTATAGTTTGTGTTTTGTCCTCGTCTCTCTACGCTCCTCTTTTCTCTCCTCTTTCCCTTTAACCACCAACCATTTGCCGCAGATAGCCACACCTCCCTGAGTCTGGGTTTGTCGGAGGTCTCTTCCTGTTAAAAAGGAGATCTTCTTTTCCACCACTCTCAAGTGCTGCTCATAGTGAATCCACTGTTTGGTTGACTTTTCTGGCCTCTTTAGCAGTTTGTGGTGATTTTTTTTTTTTTTCACTATACAAATAAAACTGAATTTAACTGAAGTGAATATGATTATGTGTAGTAGCTAAAAAACAAAATGTTGAATAACCTGCTTTTCTTTCTATAGCAATCCTCCCACTTATACAGGAAGACCTCCGACAACCCTGACTAAAAGAATGTAGACAATTAGCACTGTTACACTTCTCCCCCTGCGTGCCCTTTGCCTCTCTAACAGTTCTTCATTGCAGTCTTTGTGGGGCTCCCTTCATTTTGACTAAATCATTTTGTCTATTCTTTCTCAGTCTCTGTTGAGCTGTCCTACCCTCTCTCTTTTTTCCGTTGTCCAAATGATGTCAGTGCTAATTAAAGAGAGTTGCAGTCACTCGTATATCACAGGAAAAAGTCCTTCAGATTGCAGTCTGTAAAGAGCACACTGAGTTCCTCTCTCCACACTGAGGCTTGTTTACCCTGATTAAATCACTCGCAGATGATCTAAAAATGAGAGCCTCTTGTTTTTTTGTTTTTTGTTTTTTTTTCGTTGTGAATATGGGTGTTACTGTGGAGTTTGTTGACAACGTTTATCCAAAACTGTAAATAAATTTCTGAGAATTACAGACACAGAATGTGCCAAGATGTCTCAGTGGATTCAAGTGGTGTTATATATAGAGAAAAAGAAAAGAAAGCAAGAGAAAGAGACTGGGAAAGTCAAGTGAGTTCATCTTGTCTGTCTCTACAATATATTGTGGAACATACGGCCACAGGGAGAGAAAATAAGCATCTAAAGAGAAACTGGGAGCCCATGTGTTCATCTGAAGGCTTCTAATGGACCAGCGTTTACCATGAAAATCATAACACAGATGCAGCAGGCACTTGTGTTAACATCGCAGCAGCTGCTGCCTGATATTATTATGGTAGCTAGTTCAAAATACAGGATTCAGGAAGCACTATAAATAAGAAACACTGAAGTTTTTTTTTTTTTCTGTATTCAGTGTTAGAAAATGTATTTATGTTTATTTAATTAGGAGAGACGTCTAACTTTCGGCTTAAGCCACGAGAAGGTTTCAGGAATGTATGTGTAATAAAGAACAAACAGTCTCATCAGGACTCCGACTTTTTTTCAGTCAATATGAGAGGCAACACCTCACCAATGACTTGGTGAGGTGTTCTGATTTACTATGTAATAGACAAGAAAAAATAAACAAACATGTGATGTCATTACATTATTGAATGCCACTAATCTGGACTTTGATTGGAGAAGCTACGGACTATGATCAATATACCAAAGACCTGGAAACATTCTTTCATTTATTATACTCATAAAGTTTCTTTTTGTTGTCTGTTTTCTGTCTCTGTTTCCTGTTCTGAGCAAACTATCCATCCAGTAGCTGACCACAAGCTCTGAAGAAAAACCCCACACTAGATTCCCTTCTACTGACATTTCATCAGCATAATCAACTGCATATTGATCCAAAATGTTGTGCCTTCTGAAACAATATGATTCTGTCAATCCATCAATCCAAAATAATGATTACTAGAGAAAGATATTAAACTGAGTGCAACTGCTTTGTGTTCATAGGCAAAGGCATTCCACCCTTAATCAAAATTATGGCTGTTCTAACAACATTTATTTATTCATTTGTTTATTTGTATATTTCTTGTGGTGTGGCTGCATATGATCAGCATACAGTATTACAGTGAGAGAAGTTGAAAGTGGCAGAAATGTGTGAGGGTGACTGAGGAGAAGATGGGCTGCATCAACCATCATTAGCTAATGGACTGCTGAGTAAGTCAGTCACTTAGCTTGATGTTTAGACCCCGTGCCAAAGGCACACCCAACTTAGAAAGATGGTTTAAGCATATAGATTTGCCATCGGCATTATTTGGCAGCAAACATTTAGCTAACAGTCTGAAATATTAGATACAGGAACTATGTATAAAAGCCTGAGCATGTGTGTCATATAAGATTATAAAAAAGACCTTCTGAATTGTTTTCATCAGCATATCTGAAACAAATTATGAAATGGTCTGAAAGTAATTATTAAAATAAAAGAGAAACATTAATACAAAAGGAATCATAATTTTTTCTCAGAAACATATCTCAAAAAACTTTTTTTTTTTTTGCATCACCTCCTTTTTAAACATCTTTCTAATTGTTTGGGAACTGAAGATTTCAGTTCCTTCATGTATTACTACGGTATATAAACAGTATTTGATCTTTGTACTCTCCTGGTCACAGAGCCATGTGCTGTTGCAACATGTGCAGAATTTAGTTTGCTACTGTCCTGCTAAAATAAGTAAGACATCTGAAGGACGGCACATGGTGCTCCTAAGCCTGTTTACATTTTTTCAGCAAGTGGAACTTTCACAGATGTGAGGGTTACCCATGCCATGTGCACTATAAAGTACCTAAGACGCTGTCTTTTGAACCACACACTGATACAGAACAACGTCTTTAGACCAGATAAGGTCTTTTACAGGAATATTTCCTTTAACTTTTAAGACTCGGGCAACAGTTTTCCACTTTGCCTGACTCCAAATTAAATGAGCTCAAACCAAGAGAAGGTGGTGGAGTTTGTGGATCTTCTTTATATCTGACTTTCTCTTTGCATGATAGAGTGTTAAATTGCATTTGTGGATGCAGCAACACAATAAATTTACTGACCTTTTTCACATGTGTTCCTAAACCAGTGAATCCATATCCACCACGGAACTGTGACTATTTTTAATGCAGCACTGCCTGGAGATTTATCTTGATTCTCTATTTTAACAATGCTATTATAAAACTATCATATAATACATTTTTAAAGCTGACTAAAAAAATAAAAAGATTATTTTTAAATAGCTTAACTATTCGATGAAACAGCCTTTTACAGCTGGGTGAATCCCTCCCCATCTTTACTTCTAAAACACTCAGCCTCTTCAGTTTGATCATTTCCTAGCTACATTATGTTACTGACCTGTTGTCAGTTAACCTAAGTAGTTGTAGGATGCATCCATGTGTGTTTTAGTTGCTATCAAATCCGTAATTAGCATATTTGTTAATTTAAAAAACAGTCCAATTTCTCAGTTTCAGCATTCAGCTTTTAGTCTTTGTTCTATTTACAATTAAATATAGGCTTCAAATCATTTGCAACTCGATAAATTCAGTTTTATTTATATTCTGCCCACTGTCCCAACTTTTGAAAGTGGGGTTGTATTTTCAAACCAATGATATTCCTTAATTTTATTGTGGCCAAGTGTAAAAGAAAAAGTGCTTGCAATGTAAACTTCTGCAGTCTACTGAGGTGCCGCGATGGTAAATGGAAAGCTTCCAATCAACCCGCGAGCCCTTGTTTCCATTATCTAAAGGCCCAGTCTGCTATTATCATTCCTCCGTAAGACCGTAATGAGAAGGTGGGGTAAAACCAACAAGCGGATAAGGTAGACCTGCATATAAACTGTTCTAATATGGACCACTGTTGCTATTTTCTCATAGGCATACCATAAAGAGCTTAGTAAGCAACTGAGTCACTGAATGAACGTGTGAGGAAAAAAACATGCTTTTATGTGTTAAGAGTTATCCTAGTCTGGCCATCATAACCGCGTAGAAGATATAAGGTTTCCCATGTAGGTCAAATGAGCCATATCATTTTTATAATGATCTCAATAAATGGCCTCACAAGCGCAGCTGAATCTGGAGAAACTTTAAGACGAATTAAACACATCTGTATTCTGAGAGAGAAAGCCTCACTGAACACTGTTGCTACTATTTGCATCAATAAGAGTAGCTGTTTTACTGCATATTTTCTCATTTTTTACCCTAATGGTGTCTACTTCTCATAATCCAATGTTAGGATCTACCAAAATCTATAATCACTTCCCTTCAACCCACCCACAGTTAGGTTCTATATCAATAAAAGCAGGAATGTGTTAGACCTAGGTTGCTAAGTTGGGCTAAAAATGTCATCCTTGGGCAATGCTCTGTGTATGTGCTTGTGTGAGTTTGTATGTACAATGTGTTGTATGGCAACGTATATTGGAGACCGTGTAGTCTGCAGCTAACTGAGTAAATGAAAGAGCAACCACAAATGGTTTGGGACAGCATCCCAGAATTAAACCGCACAGTCACAATAATTCCTTTAATAACAACTCCATATAATACTCTGACTGGGCAAAAAAGAAGCAGAGCTCGTTTTTTTTCAACTCAACTTTAGTTAAGCACATTTTTGCACTTGTACCACAGTTTAACATTTTTCAATGGGTTCAATGGGTATTTCATAGAACTCGTAGGCCTTTTAGTGTGTGGATGCGTGTGATGATTTTTTACACATGGGTGCTCATGTTTATGCTCCAACCTTGGTGAGTGCTTACTAAAACATATGAAAGCCACTAGTATCCACATCTCAACCCCCCTCCTTTTTTGTTAGCTTACTAGGTCTAGATTGTATGGCCTAGCTGGAACTCTTTCAATTCTGTCCCACTTGTCCTCATGCTGAGTCCCCTGCTCTGGGCTTGCCTGCCACCCTATGAATACCAAGCAGGCACACGTACGCACACATGAAATACAAGCTTTGGTCTCTCTCCCCGCATAGCTTTATTAGGTCAGTTTTTAAGCCTGGCACCTAACTCTCCTCTGTTACACACAAACAGAGAACGTTATAAGCATCTGTGCAGGTTATAACTGTCTATGCATTAATATTGATCCATTTATGTTTTGTAGCTTTCCTCCACAACTAAAGAGCCACACTGCTGGCTTCACATGTTGAAGCACATAAGTTACTTACTTTATATGTTGCTGGCCATTTGTTACCGGAATTGCTACAAGCATGAAATATGTTTTTCTTACCTTCTAGATAAATATTATTTGAAGTTCAGTCCAAGAAAAAATATTTACACAGATTTTGCTAGGCAATTACAATCTGGTGCTTTGAACTTGTGACAATAATGGTCTGATTCAAAAGCTATTTTGTCTGAAACCAATAATCAAAGAAGACTACTCAATATGTATTATAATCTCTGTACTACTGGCTAAGTTGCCTAACTAGGTATATTCAGCACAGCTTAACCGTAATACTTGCTGTTATAGAAAAACACAGTTCTGCAGTAGGTTTAGCTTTAGTATTCAGTTAAAAGCTCTCTGGCAGCAGTTTATAAAACTTTGTATATGCTGTTGACAATATCAACTTGTGCACACATATTGCTTAAACCATATGGTAGCATTTATAAATGCAAAAAGTGGATAAAGCATGCAAGTGAGTGCACTTGCATGCTTTATCCACTTTTTGTCTAAGGTTCACCATAGTCAATGAGCAATATTTCCACAGTCATAATGTAAACAATGGAGATTTTTAGCTGCCTTACCATTTTGAAAAATTATTCCTCTAGCCTCAGTTAACTTGGTGGGGGCTAAAGTTCTTTTCAGTATAAACATTATTTTTCTCTGAAAAGTTTCAACGTTGCAGAAACATTAATGTAGTGTGTAGGGTTCTTTGTTGCACTGGTGGAAAAAAATAAGTCATAACTGACAAGCAAGCTGCAAAAGCTTTCCAATCAATATATTAAACTTTGCCAAGGTACATGTATAAAACAAAGATATTAAACAAACAAAAAAAAAGAAAAGTTTTGGAGGCCTTTTCTTGTGCATTAACGCCTATGATCGATGTTTCACCAGTGTGTACTCACCGTGGCGGTAATGAGTGGACCATGAAGCTGTGTATAAAGCAAGGCCTCATTAACGTGCCCTCTGACGCCCAGCATGGCCAGTTCCAAACTGTGCTGCCCGGCCATGGCATGGGTAAGTTTCTCCAACAACCTAGTGTACCTCCTCCAAGGCTGATCCAATTCTGACACGCAAGCCAAGCAGCCTCGCATTACATTCAGACAGTAGCCCCCACAGGGCTTGATCAATGTCAGACCTCTGCAGTGGGAGCAGTACATCATCTTCACCAGGGACTTTACGCACTCCTTGCTCAGTCTTGCATGTTCGGTTGCGTTCATGACCTCCAGACCTTCTTCCAGGGCCAGACCGAGTTGCCGCCCAACCCCCAAAGCCCTGGCCAGCTTCTGGGCCATGACGACAGCGTGATTGCCAAAAGGGTTGACATCCTGCCGGATCATACGGAGACAGTCACCCATTTCACTGCCCACCATTATGCTGCCTTCAATGCCTGGATTTATAAGGCGCGTGTATGCAAGTGGGAAGAGGTTGTTGAAAAAATGGTGGACTTCTCCCTCCACAGAGACATTACCTCCACGGAGGTAGAGGGAGAGGGAGGAAAAAAGCTGATTTACATGGGGCAGTGCTTGCTGGGACAGAGATGGGTAGCTTGCCTCCAACAGCGAACTCAGGTGGCCTTGAGAGAAGGATAATAGGGACTGGAACATGTCTGAAAGGAGAGAGACACAGAAATAAGACAGAGGGAAAGTAGAAAACATTTAATTACTATCATCAATAAATCTTAAATGACATGATCTACAAGCTCACCAGGAACTGCATAAGGCATTTCAACTGCAAACACATATATAAACCCTGGAAACTAACCAGTTAGGCTTGGTTTATGTTTATCAAGTTGAGCTGAGAATTGCAGTTGGATAAAGTTATGGAAAATATTCCCAAAGTAAGCATGTCTTAGAAAAGATGCCTCTGCTTTTCTACAGAGAGAGAGAGAAAGAAATATTTAATAATATGCTGACCATTGTAATCTGCTACGTTATTAAGTACATACTGCACTAGGAATGGTTAAATTGTCCAGGTCATTTTCCTGGACTTCAGGTCATCATGTGAAGCTGTAAAGCATTCAAATGTGTCAGTTTATAAGCTGGTTAATACAAATTAACCAGCCTGTGGCTGAGCTAGAACCAAATTAATTTTCTTTCTTTTGATTTTACTAAAATGTTTAGTTTTTGGCTACTAATTGATATGATTTCCCACTGAATGAAACTTTATTTCATATTGCAGTCTGAAACGATTGGTATCCTGCTGAAGGTTATTCAACCTATTTCACCTCTGCTTCCCAACTGACTCAAAACTCTACACTGCACTACACCCTTCTGCCATGATCTTACTTCCAGCATCTTTCCATACATTTTTTTTTCCATGTAAGTGTGTGGGTTCCTGTGGGTTTCTGTCTGTATGTCGCGGACTCAACCCTCCTCTCTTGGTGTGTGATGTCAGCTTGAAAGCATGACCGAACATGAAGGCACAGTAGCAACTGTACAGACACCGAGAAAAGAGAAAGAGGGGCCCGACGCACACATTCTCACTCCGACAACCATGCACACATGTGTGTGTAGGTACAAACACATATACACGTACAGTAGTCACAGTAGTTCAATACTGTAGGTGGTACTGACAACATGAATAACAGATAAAGAATTAATGAGGTATTTTGGACTTTTATTTTTATTTATTTATTTATTTATAAACATCCGGAATAATGTTAACTTAACAAGGATGTTGAATTATCAGACTTCATTCACCAAAGCAAATCTATTTCAGAACTGTGTGTGTGTGTGTGTGTGTGTGTGTGTCCAGCCCCTCCCAACTCACAGACAGAAGGATAACAACAGCCATGTCCTCCTCAACAGCTGCACTAATATGACCGCTGTCTGTGACACACTGGGACTCCCCACAAGCCAGTAAAAAGCACAACTCATTTGTAACACACCCGATAACAACATCACTGTGATCAGGGCTGCTCCCGCTAACATTTAAAGTTGCTGCTTATAAAACTGGCCTAGAAAACAAAAGAATATGTGATTGAAACAAGGGTGAGAGACATGGGAAAAAAATCCTGTGTTAGGTAATATAACTGGAACGCTAAAGGGTGACAAGTTACAGCCGGATTGCTTGCTGAAAGCTGTCAGAAAAGTCTTCAAAGAGGTCCAGCTAAAAAGAGATGTAGAAGAGAAGAAAAATAGGAAGCCAAGAGAGGGAGTGGGCAAAGAAAAAAATCACAAGACTGCCAAAGAAGTTGTAAAGACACAGTTTTAGTGCCATTTCACTGTCTTCTAAGCCTCTGGTCCTGGTCTGCAAAGTTGTTATCAGTGTGAGGTCTGCCTGCTTGCCTGCCAGTCAAGGCCGCAATGCTTAATGGACGCAGGACATTTATACCACAAGATGTAACCACAGGTTTAGATTACACGGCATTACATAGTGTTATTATAACATTATCATGCTCTGAAATACCGTGGTTTAATCTTTCTCTCTGCGAGACAGAGCGTCTTTTCTACATAAGAAAACAGAAGTTTTCTCAAGACAAGAGGTGAACAAAAAAAAGTCTTCTAGCTCTCAGCAGCCCCATAAGTGGATGCAAATCATTCAGTGGGTTTATGACAGGATCACTGAATCCTTAAGACATTCCATACTTGTTAAAAGAGCTTTTCATATTTGCCAAGAGAGTGACACGGAGAAAGAACACGAAAGGAGAAAAAGGGAAGAGAGTGGGAAACTGCCAGGAAAAATGGAATAAAGAAACGACTGAACTTTTAAACAAGGAAAAACAACTACCGTACAACCCGACTCCACCTTATGAACATGCTCTGACATCTGGATTCATTTGGCCCCTGGGCTCATAGGACTTCCCTGTCTCTCCACGGCTCTTACTTCAAACGTGTCCATGTCCACATATATAGAATTGGAACAACAACCCACCTTTCTTCCTTTCCACACTCCCCGTGACAAACAGTAAGTGATAAGTTATGACTGCTATGTTATGTTATGATTCTACTCAAACCTCTATGGCTGACAACTTGCAGTGAGGTGCAGAGGAAATTATTCAAACATTCCAGCAGTTCAGATCTCTCTTAAGCAAAGCTATGAGGCAGGGAACACAGTGTTTTACCTCATTCTTTTACTCTTCTGGGAGCAGAGGTTATAGTTATAACCTATCATTGCCTTTTGCTCGATTAACTTGGTAGAACAACCCACACATATATTCATGCAGCCACAAAAATCTGGAGGCAAGTCATATAAACATAAGCTCCCAGGGAGTATTGTAGATGCACAATACATAATTGAAGGTACAATTTATAAGTTATACCTAGAATGCAACTTCAGCATAAGCTGTAATTTAACCTTCAAACGTTACCGTTCACCTACTCATTACTAGGATGCAAATCATCCATCTTGTCACTCAGCATATACCAGATAAGAGAAGGGGTGCAGACTTGTATAAAGGAAGTTTATATATTGGAAGCCAAAAAAAGGCCTAATGCACTAACAGCAAGAACCATAATGGAACATTTAATTTAGCTATTGATTCCAACCATATGAATCTTATAGCAAGGGGATAAGCACCGTAACTGCCACCATCTCCCCTCTTGCCTCCATAGAAAGGTACAGTGATGACCCTTGCAAGCGCAAGCACAGTCTGCTTTAGGCATAAGCTGCCTTACACCAGACTCCACAGGCATTTGATTTTTCATAAATAGTGTGAACTGGATCCCATGATTCATTTTAAATTTTTTATTCATCTGTGATTTTCTATAAAGTTCTCTCCCATGGTTAGACAGATCTAGATTCTCATTCTGTGATAAGTCAAGCATGACTGTTGTGGGTTTCTCTGCATTTTCCAGTTCTGGGAAATAAACTAAGAACAAAAAACAAAAAAAAAAAAACAGGCCACTTTTTAAGTCACAACTAGCATTGCGTGAAACTCAGTGGGGTTTGATTGTTCTGTCTAACCACTGTACCTAATTCTGGATTTGACCACACTCAGTTCAGACACACACTCGTGGGTGGCTATCATTACTATGTCACAGCCGCCCATCTGTGATCCTGTTGGGAAATGAAGTCCTACTGGATTATTTTGGAGGATATTTTTTTACGAGGCAATTATCTTTAATTTGCTAGGAAGTCCTAAAACACTGAAATTCAAAACACATAATTGTCACGCTAACTATATGGAAACAAATGAACAGACCTTGTTTGTCTGTGGCCGTGTGGTGCAATCTGACATCTTCTCTGTTTGGAATAAACAATGTATTAAATGTGTAAAATAGCAGCCAGCGGCAACGAGGAAGAGGCCTTTGCCCTACAGTGGCTTAAACTGAGTATGTATTTATGACTCTGGAATAAGGTATTGCACCACATCCAAATGCTATGCCAAGGTCATTCTCTAAAATACTGGATTTAAATCATAGGAAGTTATTTCCACTTTACATTCTGCATGGCAACCCTTTGTTTAACTGTCTCAATTAAAGCTAAAGTGTCACTATGTAACTGCCACACTCACCAAGTCAAAAATAAGCACAGCGCTATGGTTTTGTCACAACTGGCGTTTCTTGCTTTTGCTACACAGTTGTTACTGAATGGATGGATTCCTCAGTCTAAATCACAATGCACAATTAACACATGCACAAGATGTGCATGTGTTAATTATTAAAGGTTAATTATTCTATCTGACCAGTAGGAGATTGACTGCTGTTGCATACAGGTCATTGTTAATTATTTAAAGACTCTATAATAGGTCCTTGAAAATTCCAGACTTTCTTTCATCCATTGGTTTATAGATTATAGACAATGGGTTGCTGGTGGACATTCCAGGATACATCTGAGTACCTTGGGTGACTCTCTAATAAATAACACATCTCATATATGGGTCAGAACTATCTTTTGCTCCTTAAGGTAGTATTTCAAATGCTTGCCTTCAGTTTGAAATTGTTTAACTCACAAGCGCTCACTTCACTAACAGTTCTTTTGCATGTTTGCTTCACATCACTGAATTTCCGTTTGCCACGTCGCTGCATGTCTCCTCTTGAAAATTATGAATTTCATAAAATAACGGACAAAATTCCACCAAATCTGTTGCACAAATACTGCATCCAGTTCAGTTATAAACAGGAGAGAAACAGAATAAAAGGAAACATATTCAGTTCAAGGTGTACCCCAACACCCAACCTAAAAGCTGGGACACGTTCCAGCCCCCTGGTGTGCCTAAATTGGGCAAGTGGACAAAACAATGGATGGATGGAATCATATATGTTTGCATTGGGTAAAAATACTCCTGAAAATGTATTTTGTCCCATGAGGGCATATCTAATAATGGATGCGGCATGCTCGTACAGGTGTTGCATTGCAATCTAAATTTGTTCTGTTATCCAGGCAAATTGTGTTTCTTCCGGAGGTTTTTTCCTCTTAAAATTTAGTTTTTCCTTCCCATTGTCACCAAGTGCTTTGATTGTTGGGGTTACTCTGTATTATTATAGAGTCTGTACCTTACAATATAAAGCGACTTGAGGTGAGTGCTGTTGTGATGTGGCGCTATATAATTAAAATTCAATTAAAATTAATTACTATGGGATAGCTGGTGGATAAACAGTAATAAAAACAAGTGTTGGATGATGCACTTGAGGGCTCGAGTTCTTGAATTCACAAGTGCATGCGTGCGTGTGTGTATAAAAAACTTTGTAACCCTACAACCATTATTGAACTTTACATCCTAATCCCATTATGAAAACCTGAGATACAGGGTATCACAGGTGACACTGCATGATTTCAATTTTTGTGCAAGCACAGGAGAGAATCTATACATTTGCTACTATGTGTGTCTATTTTCAAGCGCCTCCATATGTGACCCTGTAGATGTGGGTGTGCTTCCATGCGCATGGAGATGTGGTAATACTGTGATAATGAGACCGGAGACACTGTTCTCATACCATGGAGTTGTGGGTCATTCCTATCTTGGCAATCAGTCCTGACTGAACCTGACCAACCATGTTCTCAGGCAAAGCATTTTAATCCTACATGCTTGGGTTTCAAACAGGTCACCACACAGTTATGTGACATAGTGACATGTGTGTAGATTACATATTCTTGTTTTAATTAGCAGAAATACTGTATATAGGTCCATCATCTCCCACGCAGTGTTGGTCATCTTAAGTTACATGGAAGAGCTGCAGTGTCACACAATCTCCCAGTTTAATGGTAATAAACTATTAATAAGTCTTTGAATTAATCTGTTGATTCATCATACTCGTGCAGCGAAATCATACATCTAAAATCTAAAGTGGTAGCATGACTCATCTGTCAAACAGCAGGCCCAGACATGCTGCTCAGATAAGTTTGACCTAAAAGAATCAGAAAGCTCCCCTCCAGCCAAGAACACTTTGAGTTGAAAAGCCTCTTTCAAAGCCCATATACAATCAAAATGTATGTGCACATAATGTAGCTGACCTTTGGACCCAAGTCCTAATTTGCCTGTTTTGTCCTATCAGGAGGTGAACGTTTGGAATAATGAGGGAGAGGGGTGGGAGCCTTCTATTTCACTATTAGCATTCCAGGAATCTAAATGGTAGCCCTGCTGTGTCAATAGGTAAGGAAAGAAAAATTAAAAAAATTAAAAATTAACTCAGATCCTGCAGTGTCCACAGTGCACTGCCCTATAATGTGGCAGGGAGGCAGAGTGAACGTGGAGACTGAATGGTGAAGGAGGGGGGCAATGCTCTCTGCTTTGGCAAAAGAGGGGAAACATGATCGACTGCAGGGAAATGAGCAGATGAGCAGATGAGAGAACGACGGGGACAGAGGAGACAGAGCACAGGAGCTGTGGGTGAGGGGCTGAGGGAAGAGTGGTGGGGTGAAGGTTGCTAAAGTGGCTAATACCATAAAGGGGAAATGTAGACAGTCAGCACTGGTAGAGACTGTTGACAGATTGATGGACAGAACCTCTGGTACTTACCATTAAGAGGGCCATAGGAGTTTAGTCATGTCCCATTTTCTCTTTAATTTATTGGTATATAGATTACCACTTTGCGCATCTAAATGCAGCAAGTGTTACTACAAGTGTGACCATAGCAACAAAATATATTTTACCCAGTCAACACTATGAGAAAAGTGATTAGACAGCATCCATTCTGATTAACTGTATGACAAAAGAAAAGAGAGGGACCAGCGAGTGACATGCTTTTTCTAATTCTGGCTTAGATTGTGAAAAATGTAGCATTGCTTCATGCAGTAAGAAAATTAGTTCATACAAAAGTTTCAGATTGTGAAACTTTATAAAGATATAAAAGGAAATGAAAAGGCTAGTGAACACAGTGGTTGGGCTGCTGATAGGGGGCTGCATGATTGCAGAAGGTATAGAGATGTTCATATACAGTATGCACTGTATGCAGGTCACTTTGTATTTATTTGGTGACTCAAACAAAATTCCATGACGTATACAAATTTTGGTTAAAGTTACATACACAAACGGAAACAGAGTACATCAGAACAACAGAGATAATTAACATAATATATAAAAAAGTGAAACAAAATGGAATTTATTTAAAAAAAAATTTTAAGGATGTTATTATTTGCTGTATGCGTGATGAGGTTCATGCAAAGTTTTGTTCAGATTAGTCTACCCATTCAGGAGGAGATAGACTTCATACATATATACATACAAACTTGATATATTTATATACTTGACAGCATGCCTTGAGAAATCACAATACACAGATATCATTTGCATTGACAATCAAAAATTTGCATAACCTCATTGCACATACACTATTATTGAACTTAATGTTCTATTGACAAAACTGTAGTTATAAAATGATTCCATTTGCAAAAAATATACCGGTCTGGTGCAACCACAAACTAGCCGGCGATGGCTTTTTACATACACAGCTAAACAAACAAAACAAAAGTGCTAGAACCATTTTCTTCAAAACCTAGCTAAATGCATGACTCTCTGTAGTTTGTGACAAATGTAAAAAATGTCCAGGTAATAAACCATTACTTAAGTGGAAACTGATGAAGACTAAACTGGAGACAGCCAGAGAAAGAGACTGGACTCCAGATATTCATAAAAAAAAATGAAAGGAAACATTTAGGCAAACATATGATTAACATGAAACAGACCCTCGAACGGACTCTGAGGTGTTAAACAAATCCAAGATGAAAGGGACTCTAATAAAGAATTTTCCACTTTTCTAAGCAGGTGTGGCCTCTGTTTTCATTTATCAGCTTTATCATAAATCAGGCATACAGGGAGGTGCGAACGTATTGTTTAAATTAGGGGCCAAAACTGGTCTGTATAAACGTCAAAGTCCAGTATGGTATGAAAACAACATAAAATGCTTGTATTTGCTGACTACAATAAACAAAAGGACAATACTAAATAATCAAGATCAATGCAAAACAATATTTCTTAAAGGGCAAATTCCCATCATAATCCCAAAACCCAAAGTGTTGACAGTTTACCAATGACAGACTGCACTGTGCTTGACTTAAAGGCTTAAACCTGTGTAAAACCTTTGTTCATCTTGGCCTACAATACAGCAGATACAATCTATCACAGATCATATAAAGAGGACACAGCTGGAAAGAGTCAGAAGACCATTTTCATCATTTACTGCAACTCCTCCCCTAATACAATGGATGAATGACCTGGGAATTAGTGAATAAATCCCACTGTGGGGACTCGTTAATGGTACAAAGAAGAAGCCACAGAGGCAAAAAGGAAACAGAAGAAGCAGAGGAGTGTCTATGACAGGGTGTAATGAGCAAAATGACTTGACTTGAATGTGGAAGTGATCACTAGATCATTCCCACACTCAGCTGGTAAAGAGACACAAGAGAAAGACAGCTAAGTCCAACCAAATTTGGGCTGAAGCAAACATGTGAGTCATACTACAGAGGCATATGCTGATCACAGTGTTGATCCACTTATGCATTAAAAGCATACATTAAACAGAGGAACTGGTCTCCCACAGGTACTGGCTGAAAACAGATCTCCTTCACAGACAGTCTGGCCAATTTGCAAAGTTCAACACGTCATTTCCCCAAGCTCACCAATATCCCCTTATGTGCCTCAGCATGACCTTATTATGGTCAAATCCACATTAATCTCCCTCAACAATATCTCCACATCCTCAGAGATATTAAACCTCTGTGGCAAGGGTTCTGTGTAAGAACACATGAACACTCATCTACATGTAAGGAGTAAGCTTTGTGTAAGCAACCTTACTAGGTCACATCTAGTAACATTTAGCA
This sequence comes from Etia nguti, assembly GCA_015106755.1. Taxonomy (NCBI): domain Eukaryota; kingdom Metazoa; phylum Chordata; class Actinopteri; order Cichliformes; family Cichlidae; genus Etia; species Etia nguti. Next base: position 20,704 of record VUQG01009872.1, on the reverse strand, counting down.
ATCACTGTACAAGCACTTACATTAACACATACATTGAAAAATGATCCTTGGCCCTCAAAAACATGATGCAATAATTCTCAGTAAAATGTAACTGAAATATATAAAATTAAAGGTTTATTTATTCAAAAAATTAATCACAGAGTGAAATATGCTTAGTATAAACTGAATGTATACCAATCAAGCACATTTCATTTAACCTCATTACATTAAATTTAATGTTTTGTACTGTATTAATGTATTAGTGACTAATAAAAGAGAGGTGGTCTGCATTAATATGAAGAGAGTTTATGAAGACAGGATTTATGAAAAAGCAAGCAGGCTACACAGATGGCAATGTGAAAGGTAACTCATGGGTCTCTGACTAAGGTCTTCAAAGAAATACTAAGCAGGATGTCTCTTCTTTTTTCCACAACCTTGACCATCACAGCGTCAGATGCCACAGCACGGTCCACTCTGTCACTGTGATTACGTCTGAATGAAGTCATGAGAAACGTGACATAGAAGTGACCTATGCCTCAGCTGTCACCTCAGCAATGTGAGTTATCCCATGTCTGAAAAAAAACTACATATACATCTCTCTCTCTCACACGCACGCACGCACGCACGCACACAGATCAGCCAGTGAAGCATGAGTGCAGCAGAGTCAGACATAAGAAAATAACATAAGAAAAAGCCAGGCTGAACTTATCAGCAGCAGAGTATGAATCCTATCAGCCAGCCAGACAGAATCTGTTCCAGAAAAGTGTCTTGGACTGGAAACAAGCAATGGGAAATATGACTTTGTCTTATTATCAAGAAATTTCCTGAGTGTGATGCTTATTGTGCTCTTAGTCCCACCAACAGTAGTCTCACCACTATTTCTAACAGGAATGTAGGAAAGAGTATTTATTAAGCAGCCTCAGAAAATAGTTTGTGAGGAGGAATAAAAAAATTGGATATTTATGCAAGGTTCCTTCTAATCATTGCAATAGAACTTGGCACCAGGCTAGACAGATATCTAGACCGCTATGGTATTTGCTTAGGCATTCAATCTAATATTGTGATGCATGCACGCTTGCTGAGAAAGATGGTGGCTAATGAAGAAAAACATAAGAAGACTTTTGGATTAAATAAGACAGCGGAGAACAGAGATGTGTTTATGGTTATGGTTCTATTTTGCGGAGTGCACTGTTGGCAGCCATGTTATCTTTAAGACATGAGAGCTCTCTGCAGCACACATGCCAGCCAGCAAGTTCAAGATATTGGCACGCTGCCCACTTGGGCCCAGCATTCTCTTGTTAAGCAACCAATGCTGACAAAGCATGGTTCACAGAAAGAGAGAGAGAGAAGGAGAGAGAGACACCCAGGAAGATAAAAATGGAAAGTTGTCAAGAAGGCAGTGGCACGTAGTGGACTCTACAGAGCAAAAGCCTGTTCACTCAGTGGTTTTAAAGGCATACACAATGCATAGACACCTGACAGACGCACATTCAAACACACCTGTGCACACTTCACTGTGCTGCTTCCTTTAGCAACAAGCCCTCCCTTCATCTTATTTCTCTCTACTCACTTTCAAGGCCCCACTCCCTGCTCTCTGGGTTCTCAGACATTCATGAGGTGAGAAGGGCAAATGAAAAGCAGAGGTAATTAGGATAGATTTGAGCCCGACTTCAAGACTTTATGGCACGTTGAGCTTCTCCCTTGCTCCTCCCTCTTTTCCTTTTGTTATTTCCCACTTTTCCCCAGTGAGGCCGAGTTCTCCAAACTCTGAAAGCATCCTTCATGCATCCTGTCCTCATGTGTCATGTTTACTCAGGAGGCTAGAAAGGCATTGCAATAGAAACAGGCTTAGTACACACGCACTTCGAAAGACACAATCCATTTGCTCCAATATTAAGTCCATAAACACAGTTTCCCTCCACCCTGTAGACTAAATGAGACAAGTAGGGACTGATTCCGGATATCCTCCCTAATTTGAGCATGAGCTCATCGTGCCGAGCAATGTCATCCTGTGTCCAAACATCAGCCTCTAGAGCAATAACCCTGTCGGTCAAAACATCTGCAGAGAAATATACACGCAGACGTGAAGTGATAGAACAAAAATGATGATGTGAGAGAGAACGGGATAAAATTAGTGAAAGACGTTCCAGACAAATCCAGAAATTGCAATAAAGATAGAGGGACTTGAATCTGATGGATAAATGATGCATGAAAACAGGATGTAGCAGTCAAGTGACTCACCCTTCCTATCATATGCAAAAGCAATAAATCAAATCAAATACATGTAATAAATGAACCATTTGGCTCAACAAAGGCTACGTTGTGTGGGCCACCCAGGATGATCTTGACAGCTAAAATAAAGAAAGCATTAAGCAAACTTTTTAATTAAACTAAAATGCTTCAGGCTAGGTATTCTTGTTTGCCTGTCAGTGCTTAGAGAGAGGAAATGAGAGGCATGGGGTTGTGAGTGACAAAGAGCAACTAACATGGAAACTACTGTCTAAAAAGGCAATTAGAAGAGCTGTAAATTCCCAAAAGGCAGGGGGACAATTACTGTAGGCAGAACTAAGCCACCTGGGAAGACAAACAATCTCACAGTGACTCACTTATTATCGTGCATTCCCATTATCTATTCTCCCCATTAGTTTGTCTTCTTATTCTGCATTCTGCCTTTAAAAGCCGAGGCCTTCAAGTATCTTCAAGTCTTTGATTGTGGTTTTTGATCACTTTGGGTCTGGAATGCATGTACAGAAATACACACACACACACACACAGCCTGCCAGGACAAGGCGTCTGGAGAATTCCTGGATGATGAAACAAGGATCAGCTAATTATGCCACCTCAGTGAGAAAAGTAATCGTTCTCTAGATGGCGTGGATTTCAGTCACTGTCACTCTTTCTCAAATTAACTCCTTGTCCTCAAAGGGCACGTACTGCAAAGTTTCAAATGTAGTGCACTCACTTTGTATGATATTTAAGCCAAGAGAGTACATTTCTCAGAAAAAGTATTTGTCAAGGACAACTTGAGTCTTGAGGTGGCCACAGTGTCTAGTGAAGGTGGTAAATATTGTACATGCTTACATGTCTTTGGTGCATATGTATATGCTCACACACAGACACACAATATCCTGCACATGTAATGTACACATATTCAAAATTTCTATATGTTACACAAACATTAATAGCCTTTAGCTGTGAGTCAGCCCCCTCCCTCATATCGGTGTCACTAGTGATCAAAAGTGTCAGCATTTTCCTGACATCTGCCATCCCAGCCTCGTGACTATATAGCCAGATACCTACTCTCTTGCTCATCATTCCCACCTGTCGTTCACACTCTCACACACACGCAGACACCACACACACAGACAAACAAACACATGAAATTTATTTTCCTGTTCAACAGCTTGCAAACGAGTTTCCTGAACAAGAATCTGCTAAAATCCTAGTAAGAATCCTTACAACAAGCAAGAAAACATTAGGCCACAGAAAGGTTTCCAAGCGAGATCATGCCAGATCTGATTGGCTGTGGCAGGGTGACAGCCGAAAGCCCTTGATGGCAATTTTAAGCTGACCGAGCTTAGACCGGGCTCTGTGGTTGACACCTACCAACCATCGGTGCCCAATGACCATTCCTTATCAGCTATGACATGGATTAGGAGAGCCTGTTTGTGCTATGGTTGAGAGAGGGAGACCAGTGAGCTGACCTAGGTGTAGCTGTGAGGATCCTGTGGGAGGTTTAATGTTAGGAAGAATGGATGATAAGGAAGAGAGGGGCTGATGCCTGAAAATGAAGAACCTGGCTGTGGGTTTAAGGGCAGGACACTGGTATGGTAAGATGGAATGACTATAGCTAAGCTTATTTGTATATTTTCAAGATTTTGGAGCTAGAAGGCGAACCTGTTTATTCACATATTACAGGATCACAAGCGCACACATGTGGTCTGCATTTAGGGGGTCATACTCATGACATGGCAACTCCCACATAAGACAAAGCACAGTAGGAAATTTAAGGCTGTCAAAACAAACGATGTCCAACAAAAGCACATATACACGCAGACACACTCCTCACACACCCCCATGTAACTTCCAGTGGGCATATCCTTTTGGCTAACCTTACCAATCAGCATGAGAGCTTTGAGTTCAAATAATATGAACAACAGTGTGCAAAAACACACAGACACTGCACCCGTCGTGAGATTTGCTGCATGCACCTGAATATAGGCTGAGAGCAAACAAAAAGAAATAGGAGGAAAAGGTGATCCACAAACAATTTCCTATCATTTAGAGTTTAAATAACAGCACCAATGTTATCAGATGAATTCATATTCTTGTTACTTCAGTATATAAGGCACCGGCTACTTCACATTCCACTACAGGCACTCAGACAGCTCAGAGACTGTCCTTAGAAGGCCTTGAAAATTAAAGCCTAGTGACATCATCATTTTCGGCACCATCCAGTTTCTATTGTTATTCCATTGTTATTTTCCATCTTGGCCTTTTCTGGATATGTTGAACACCTGATCTTCATTCACGAGGAAGGCTCAGACATGAGGTAAGGAGGGAAGAATAATAATAACCCTGAAAAGGACAAACACAGCTATTTCACTTAATTAGTTTATGAGCGTGCTGTAAGAGGAGCTTATCTCTAGAAAAGTTTAAACACCTATAAAAATGCTTCATGTTAAAGCAGTGGAATTTCACATAGCTTTCATTTTAGTTCAAGAAACATTATGTGACATGAGTATACACTTTCCAGATGACATACACGAGTTAAACGTGAGCAGTAATTTCGATGGCATCGATGTGCATTACTGTTCCCTTACCAGTTATTACTCCATTATTTCATATTAGACACCAAGACCAGCAGTGTTTCTTGCTTCCTTTGTATCAAAAATCTGGTCAATGCTCCATCAAAGCAGTTTGTGACCGTATAAAACTAATTGCATGGTACTAAAATTCCTGTAGTACTAAAACATCCAAGGCATGTTTCCTACCGAGTGGCATTGTACTGGAGGAAAAACTTGGTCTGTTTTAGATTTGTTTTTTTATTTAAATGACACTGCAATTAGCGGAGGAGGGAGGGCAAACTTGGAAAACTGGTGCACTGCTTGATTTAGTTGTTGTGTAGCACAAAGACCTTTAACTAGCAAGATAGGCTTTTATCTACAGCAAAGATTTTTTTTTATATCAAAGAGGCATCACAAACAAAAATTATATAAATAAATAAAGAACAAAAGCAAAAAGAACTATTACTTTCAAGGATTGTTTTAGCCCACCTCAAAACTACTATAATTTCTTTTTCCAAAGACAGCAGTAATTGTTTTACTGTCCCAGGAGCAGGATTGGACCCTTCTGAAGCAGACCATCTTCGACAAAACACTAGAGGCTAAGAAAAAGACCTCCATACCCTCTTTTCCCGTCTACCCTCAGTGATCCTGCTTCATATTTCTGCTGCTGCCAAACCCACAGAAGAAGTGGGACCATGCCCATTTCCTCAGTTACACTTGCCTGCACGCCAGTTACCAAGGTCCTGGGAATCTGAGTGAAAACTTACAAATAAATATTCTTGCCTGGAAACAAGCAAATAAACTTAGATATTTGCTTATTTTATTGTTTAATCTGGATTCTACTAGAGGAAATAAAGTTCAGTCACAGGTCAACAAAAGCTGGGTTAACTTTTCTAACTTGATTATTTGCAGAAGCCAGCCCTCTGGGCTATCAGTCCCATGCAGTGGCAGGTACAGTGTGCTGCAGGTATGTCATACATGGGTGAAACATGCCAACTTACCAACCCGCTAAATAATTATAATACACATAAAACACAGTTTCAGGTCAATCCAACCCTAGCTTGACCCCCATTGTATATGAACTTACCCTGGAAGGCATCTACATGGAAAGCGATCACATGCTTAATCTCATGGGTGTAGGACTGAATGTTATGGAGAGTTTCCCGTTTTACAGCAAACTGGTAGCTCTCCTCCATCTTCCGGGTGCAGCAGGATGGGCCTTGGTGCTTACAAAACAACAGATCTGCATCTAAGAACGTAAAAAAAAACAGGTTTAGTTTATTTGCTGTTCTCTTTTTTTGGTAAATCAAAATTTAGACAAGCTATAAGGTTAACAGACAGAAGAGCCAGATGAGAGGAAGTGAAAGTCATCATCCATGTTTCCTGCCATAATACTTTCCTGTTAAACATATTGTTGTCTCAATTTGATGTGACTGAACACATCAGTCCTATCAGGATGTACATTTGTGCAATGCAAACACACAAAGGTTTACAAACAAGCACACACACAAATAAAAGCAACAACAGTGGGAAATCACTTCTACAAAAAAGCTCCTGTTAATCACAATACTCCAGTTCATCAGCTAATACAATAAAAAAGAACAGTTTAATCACAAATACATAGTTTAGCTACAAATTTGTAGAGTAGTACTTTACCAGTCTTACCTACTTCTCACCAGTGCTTTTTATACTTTATAAATAAAATTACGATGTCACTGAAACTGCCCTTTCCCACATTTATTTGCACAAATGCACATGCTCATTTTCATAATGTATAAGTCTGGTATGATAACTCATTTTACTGGGGGAAGGGCTGGACAGGAGTGGCTGGAGGCAGGTGTTGTAACCAGAGCCTAAAGCATGGCCTAAGGACAGACCACAAGACCAGTGCCTCACTGTCCAAATCCCGCCATGAAACACAATAGGGTTTCATTCTGAATCCCTCTCTCCCTCTCCCCCCCCACCCCATTTGCCTGGCATATCCTTGTGAGGCCTGGGTGTCTCTTAATTACCCAGTGAGGCTCCATTTGTTCCCATCTCAGAGCCAGATGAGTGAAGTCATAACTGGCTGTCCTGCCCCTTGCAGCTCATTATCTCTATCTCTGTAGCAGTCCACTCCTTCTATATTGGCCCTGGCTATTATTACATGGAGCCTAATATTGAGATTCTAATCACTTTAAAAGCCCAAATCAAATAAAAATGCTCCATATAAACCTCAAATTGGGTAAACAGACCCAAATTGATCGAACATTTATTTGTTTGCAGAGGGATAGTTTAAACATACACATCCCATCTTCCAACAACGATTGACTTAAAGCTGACATCCTCCTCTGCACAAAAGTCATGAACTTTCTGAGAATAAAAAGTTAAGAACAATCCAGTAACAGCAACTACTACAGTAAACACAGGACAAAAAAAATAACAACCTTTAAGAAGCAGAGCAAGCATGTGCCAAAGAGTTAACTCTTTTGTTCATTTCATACACTTCAGATTAAATAGGTCAGGACATATAAACACAGTCACTGTATAGATTTCAAAATCCACACCCAGTTCGGACCTCTTCAGCATGGACAAACAGTTGATTTATAAAACATGGCATGCAACAAAATGCTCAAACTATTAGTTTTAGAAGTGCTTCTCAAACGTTTGTAGGGTTGATCCTATTATAAAAACCTCCAATACCAATTTTAGTGCCATTTATTACTCTGTGTAGGTGAAATACTTGAATTAAGCTTAATTTATGCTCATTTAACATTAAAAATAACACATTTCTGAAAGGACAAAGTACTGTTTTTGCTCTATTTTTAGGCTAAGATTTCCCTCTATGTGGTGCATGTCCTCTCTCCTCTTCTGTCCCTGACCCTGCTCAATTCACTGGCTGGCTCCTTCCTTCTTTTGTGTTTGCGTGTTATCTGTGATATGAAAGTAATATCCAGGGACTCATAGTGGAATTCAGCCTGGCTTCTCCGTCCACTGCACGTAACTGTGTGGAGTAAGTGATACTCAGGAGAACTTTGGCTCTTAAAGCCACCGCGGATAGGAGAGGCTGACTGTGTCCCAAATATACTGAGCCATTTTCTGCAATCAGCCCATGCCACTGCTTTTCTCCCAGGTCGTAGCAAAACAACTCCGGAAATTGTTCTTTTTTATCTTTTAGAATATTTATTTGGTGCTTTCTACATGAAGGAGAAGTATGGAACCTGTGAACGCAGGCCCAAGACTCACTGAAGTCTACAATACAGGACATATTGTACTGTATGTATCAACTTCATCTTCTTTGTGAAAATGTTTTAACCATAATGCATTTGTAATTGCAGTATACCGACCATATAAATCTTTAAAACCCATCCTATTTCTGTCTTTCATTGGTTAACATTAAGTCACTTGAATGTAACATGGGTCTTAGAAGGCAGCTGAGTGACAACATGAATGAAAACTTCTGCAAAGTCAAAAAACAAAAGGACACATTTGGAAAAAGCAACAGTTGATAACAATGATAGCAAATTTCCCCCATTACACTTGGCAAACTACTCAGCTCTGTCAAAGTGCTTGAGGATGTTGACTCAACAGCAATTTTCCAGTCATGCCTCAAACCTTCAGGTGGAAGGATTCATATGTTGCACAGTGTCAACATTGCTGCCTTTGAGGCATTCCCGCATAAAATCACATCAATACATAATTTTTTGTCATTTGGCTCTACATCATCACAGTGGATTTTGAATCAGACAACCCAAATTTGATTGAATTCCAGGCTTTCAACTTTAAATGAAGGAGCTTAACAAACTCTAGCAAAAACCTTTAAGGATTTACAGCCGTTTAATTTTATTGTTTATTTTATTGCTGGAAAATAAGTGTCCAGTTTTTGTTTCTCTTTTCCTCTATGATATAAAACAGCAATCGTCTCTGCAATCTCAGCCAGGCTTGCAGCTTTACACAAGCATCTTGATGGTCACTCAGTACTGACTTGCCCACAAACATAACTTTGATATACTGGAGTTTTCTGTGCTCAGATCCCTAGAGTTCTAGACCTTCATTATGTAATTGTTAATTTTTTGTAACCTTGTTATGAGTTTACAATCTTTGCTCATCTTCATGTTTCTGTCTAATTAAGCGCTACTTCTTTAATTCCTTACACTTACTTTTGCACATCAGTGACTCCAATCCTTGATTACTTACCAGTGATCCCTTTTCAACTGTTATGCCCTTGTAAGTACAAATACATTTTTTATTAATGAAAATGAATACTTATGTACAGTTGACTTTCTTTGTACCATCAAAAAGAAATTGCAGGGGTGCTGGAAAAACTTCTTTCACAGCGGATCATCTGCCTCCATCTCACCCTATCCCTATCATCCTCCTCTGTCAACCTCTGCATGTTCGACTTCCACGAACCTCCTGCCTGGCAACTCTGTTTTTTTGCCTTATATACTGTATTTCCACATATGTTTGCACATGTTTCAATAAAGCACTCCGTCTATTCCAGCTTAGCTTCCTGTCTTTTTGTTAGTGCCAGCCTCTCCAAACTATACACCACACTACTACCACCACTCCACCCAAAAATTAATTCATTTATTGATTTATTGCATATTTAGTATATCTTGAAAATCTACAAGAACTGATAAACCCTCATACCAACCTTTCCAGGTAATCAGAATGTTATATAAGAAACATGTGCAGAATACTGTGGTGCAGAAATACAGATAGATTTTTTTTGTACACGGTCTACAAGTTGAAGGTATGTATTTTTTTATGTGATTCTACATGCAATCCAATAGGCCATTATACTGAGCTCTATAATTAGTGCCTAATCTGCTCATTCTGCCTGGCTGAACTTTAACACACCCCTCTAGATGTCAACTTTAATTTCTAATCCCCTTAATTGTCCTCAGATGACAAATACCTCTGGGGTAATTTACCATTAATGACATGGCTCAGGGGTCTTGGCTTGTTAGTCATGATCCCTTCAGCAACATCTCAGCGCCCTTCATTGAACAAGCCAAAACATCTGAGTGAAGAAACTCTACTGCTGTTTACCACTGTTCACATGCCACGCCTATGTAATACTAAAGTATCACATTTGAGTTTTCTACAGTATAATGCTTAGAAGAAGAAGATACGTTAAACTTTAAAAAACACATGCACCAACTCTGGTACTAATTTATTTATAGGTAGCTCACATCGCCTCAGTATGGTATGGAAATGTTGTTTGGATTTGGTATGCACTAATGAGCAGGTGATTTGTGGTTTCCTGATACTGCTGTTTTTTTCTAATATTTTTCTGAGAACAAGAATAACTTTGTTAGAAAGTGAGTAATTAATGCAGTTACCCTTCTCCTGGCTCAGGAAGTTAGTTCCCTTTGAAATCCCAAGATCCACTGAACATTCAGGATATTTGCTCTATACAGATTTGTGATGCTTTGGATAGGCCATGTTGAACCAAAACACATTTCAAAAGGGTCTCTGCCACATACCTGCATTTTTGGACTACCTTGAAACTCAAATGGAATGTTTAACTTTCCCATACCCCAATCTGGAACGGCCTACAGTGATTGGCACAGAGTCTAAAACCACACTAAAGGGCACATGTTGGGCAGACAGAGCAGAAAGAGAGATGTTAGGCTGGCAGGCAAACAGAAGCAACCTGATGAAGCAGCATAATATCAGATGGGCATGCTTGTTTATTTTTCTGTTGATCAATATCAAGTAGTTGATACATACTAAATGCTGACATTCAAGCTTGTTGCAATCGTAAAAACTTTCTTGTTGCCTTATATTTCCATGCATGCCCGTAGATGTTTCAATAAATCACTCTACTTATTTTCCATTTTCCTAGGAAAATATAAAGAAATGTGAGGTGGCTTGAGACTTTACACAGTACTGTACATGGTTATATTGGAGAGGTAGATAAAATGATATCATAAAATCACATTTTCCCCTACCACATAAGTGAGCCAGGAGGGTAACGTAGACCACAATCATCTGAAACACAAGACTGGCTCAGACCGAAATCCAATAAGAGATTCTATGTGAAAACCTACTCCGACAGGGTAATCTCACCTTCAGTCTGGACAGCACTGGCTGGAGTATCTAAGTAAAGAGATCAAAGACCATGCAAGATTTTTATTTCATTTTTATGATTTTACATCCTCAGTTTTAAGAAACTGGAGATTCTGGGTTTTTTTTGTTGTTGTTATTTGTTTGATTTTCATTCCACCTTGGGAAAAAAAATGGTTGAGAAACTGCCAGATAGAAAATGGACTAGTGCTCAATAAAGTCTGTATGGAGTAGGTGTGCTCCATGTGTGCACAGCTTCAGTAGGAGAAGCCAAGTTAAAAAAGGAATCAACATAGCCAGAGCCAATCAAAGACTGTGGTGCACTTTGAGAGCTTGCCAAAGCCTTTAACACTGTAAACGGTTAAGGATGTGGCGACATGTGATAACACACTGTGTTCCCGTTCACCTTTCTATTAACACGACCTCACCCCTTTTGCATTAAAGACACAAGACACTTTCTCTTTCTCTCTAAAACAGTTGTTAATGACTCAGTGAATTAGCGTGGCGATACGAGAATGGGAGGGAAAAGTGAGTGTGGTATGCATACAATCCTGATCAAATAGCTTGCTTAAAAGATTTTTCTGAGCTGTAAAATACTTTGATAATATCTAAAGAAATTATCCAAGAACCCAATTGATCAAGTTATGTGTCTGCGAGCAGCACTTCTTGCTGTCTACTTTCCAAATGATCTATCTCCAAAAGGGTTATATCAGCATGCCGTAGTAATCACAGTATGGAGGAGTTGGCTCTCCACCACTGCACCTAAGTGGCCATAAATCAGAGGATAAGCAACTTCATGTCACTGATTATCAAAGTTCCCTTGATGATGAATCTAGCATTGAGACAGTCACCCTTTACACTATAAATTGTAGCCAGGGGAATAAATATTGTCTAAAAAGCAAATTGTTTGGTAATGAAATGTCATATTGGTGTTAATATGAATTTGAAAACATCAAAGCTCTTTTAAAGTCTCCTTAATTAATTCAGCCAGTTCTTACATCTTATACTCACTTGGGTTTTACACTGAACTATTGCTTCATCAATGCAGTTTTAATTTCATAATTAAAAAATATGAGTTCTTCTTACACCACAACCTAATGCACTTGTGCTGTCCTTGAAAACAAGAAATAAAGACAAAACAAATCTGCAGAAAATATCTCTACTGTAAAGTGCATCTATCTGAAACAGGATCATTCAATTGGACGGATCTCTGGCTGCCACACTCCTGCCACTTTGTGAGAAATCAGTTCACCACACATGAAATGCAGCACTGTATCCTAAAACAAATATCAGACTGTGAAAAGCACTGAAGTCTTGCCACTTCAAATTTCAAGCGTTGCTTTTGTTGGCGTTTGATCTGAGAACTGAAGCAGAGTAGCATAATTGTGTACACATACACACATATACACCAGATCTTACACTCTGACAACCCCATCCATTGGTGAGCACTTTGAAGACAAGACTGCATCTAACCCAAAACACCCACTCAAAGAAAAAAAAAAGAAAAACAAGCTACAAGCCCCAAATGCAACAGTGAAACTAAAGCGATGTTTTATTAACTTATAGTCCAGACTAAGAGTTACAACTGCCTCATTCTGCAAAAATAAAAATCTTACAGTTAAGAAGAAAGACCATTTCATACCATCACATCGTGCTGTATAATATCTTTTATGCTCAAGTGGCAGAATGAGATATTTATGTAGCTTCTTCGAGAAGCTGAGGGTGCAAAGTTTTGTGACAGAGGTCTTGTCCCAGACTGCTGACGTGCTTGGAAGGTCCTTTCGTTGTCATTAAGCACTAACTACTGCTTGCAAAGGAATATTCCCTGTTGCTAATAGTGACACCCTGCTAAACAAACATATCGAGTGGTTTGGATGCACCTCTTGGTATGTTTACCACTCAGCTATCAGTTGCACTTCTCCCAGTTACAGCATGCAGACTCAAACTGGCTGACACTTAAGCTGCCACCAACCTGCATGTGACTACTGCACTGAGCATTCTGGCCTGCAGCGATATACAGACAGTGAATGCCAAATATTGGTCACCTCTGGTCAAATAACATAACTGATTTTTGCACTGACAAGATAAAAATGCCACATGCAGCAGACATGCATCAAATGTTTTAGTAATAATAACAGTACCAATAACATAACACACACAAAAAAAGAGTTGAATAGGGTGAAAAGGACATACTGATGACTGTTAAATGTAGGAGACTGCTTTGTTGAATTGAAATAAATGCATTTACCAGCCACATTCTTCCGCAACTCTGTGTATTTAAGCATGGTCAAGCCAAACTGAGCATCAGAATGAGAAAGAAAGGTGATTTAAGTGACTTGAACGTGGCATGGCTGTTGGTGCCAGATGGGCTGGACTGAGTATTTCAGAAACTGCTGATCTACTGGGATTTTCCCACACAACCATCTCTGGGGTTTACAGAGAAAGGTCTGAAAAAGAGAAAGGATCCAGTGTGTGGCAGCTATCTGGATGAGAATGGTCATACTGCTTCAAAATGATAGGAAGGCAACAGCAACTCAAATAACCACTGTTTACAACCAAGATAAACAGAAGAGCATATCTGAAAGCACAACACATTAATGAACTACAACAGCATTAGATCACACCAGGTGCCACTCCTGCCAGCTAAGTAAAGGAAACTGAGGCTTTCACCTACACTCACCAAAATTAAACAACAGAAGACTGTCAGAATTGGAAAAATTAAATCTGCCTTGTATTAGGCTGGTGTTGGTGTAATGATGTGAGTCCAAAAGTAAAATGCAACATGTCACAAAGCTAAGATCACCTTAACCCGGTTTCTGGAACATGCCAGTGAGTTCAGTTACCATATCTCAGTCCAACAGAGCACCATTGAGATGTGGCACAACAGGAGACTCTCATCATGGATGGGTCGCAACTGTGTGATGTTATCATATCAGTATTAAACCAAAAAAATCCCTGAAGAATGTTTCAGCAACTTGTTGAATCTGTGCTACGAATAATTAATGCGTTTTTGAAGGCAAAGTGTAACTAATATAGTGGGAAGTGACTGCGTATAGTCACTGGCCACTAATTTGCTCCATCTTAAAAATGACGCCATCCTTGTTTAATAGTGACAAAGTATCAGAGTATTAGTACAAAAAAAGCAAAATTACCACAGCAGGACTAATGTCTAAACTGGTCGATTAATCATAAAATAACTCTTTTTGTTTTCTATTTTTTTTTTTCAGTGTGCAGGAGGAGAGCACAGACCCCAAAACCTTTAAGGCTTTTAACACGGCTTCCAAACACTGCTGTAGCTATGTAGAGAAATTATTAATATAAAATGGAGCTTCTAAGTTTTTGTGCATGTAGACTTTAAGACTAATGTGTGTCGATCTCTAATAATTGCAAAGAAACCCAGAGATTTCAAATCAATCACTATTTTCACCGTCCTCATCATGATACTATTTGCGTCACACTCGATCTGTTGTAGCTCACAAACCCTGTCTCAGCTGGATGGCATGCGAACCTGCAAATTATATAATATTAGAAAATTAATATCAGACAGGACTCACATGTATATGAATAGCTTAAATGTGTACATAATGGCTGAGAGATACGATTTGTAAAGAAAACACAAACTCAAGACTGCAAGATGACAGACATATTTGACATCAAAGAACAGACAAACATGTTCAGACACACTTCACTCACTTTAAGATCGTGTCAGGTTTGTCAGTATGTTACACCGTTTAGAATAGAAATCATCCTAGGAAACTGGACGCTCAATCCATCGTATTATTATATACACACGCTCTGGTCGAAACTAATTAAAAATTCTCCATCTATATGACCAGTTTGGTAAAAACAAGATAAGAAAAGAGGTCACAATATCTTCTTTCACCTCAGTGAACTTTTACCTCTTATAAGGCCATTCACAGTGATCCACATTCGCATAGTATAAGAGCAATGTAATCAATATCAGGAGCCCGTTCATTAAAGGACTTTTATTTATTTATTTTTAATCAAAGTCAAATTCTGGGCTGATTTAACATGACATCATCTACACTTTTTAAGTATGGTGTTTGCTTTGTTGTTGTGACTTCACTCGTTTTAAGACTAAAATGCTTCTAGAAAGCTAACAGACGCTCATAGTGCGCTTCAGCCAAAGTGTTCCTCGCCATCAGTGCCAAACCCACTCGCTCACCTGTGACAGGTGTCTCCGGTACCCGGTTCAGCGGCCCGACCTGCCGCAGCTGGAAAGCGGTCCTCACTTCATGACAGCTGTACGCGTCCACGTCGATCACTTTCACCGCAAACGTGAGCAGCGACAAAATCCAAAAGCATCCGACAGAGTTTACGCGTGGGCATATTCCTCGGGACATTGCCGCATCTCACACCAGATATCCTCGTGGATAGCGTACTGTAACCTGACTGTAAACTGTGTGACAAGGTTGGAAAGAAGAAAAAAAAAAAAGACGGTACGTGTGTCTAATGAAGCGACGGTTAGTTTAAACATCTGACAAACTTCTCCGTCTGGTTTTCACATTATTGGTGAGTGTGACCGCCTCACAGTAGAGATGCGGGGTCTTCTCCTGGACAGAGGAAGAGTGGTGTGGGCTAAACCCTGTCTGTCCCGCGCTTAACACTTTGCATTGGTCTACTGCCTGCATGCCTATTTCCAAAGCCTTGCGCACTTTCCCCTCCCTTGCAGTTTACTTCAGCTAAGTGCCCTTACTGAAACTCACTACAACACTGCTACAGCAGATCGAAGCGTCTCTATCCCTTATGACATTCTAAATTCTTAATAGTAAAATGTTTGAGATGACACTTGCTATCAGTGCTCTAGCACTATCAGGACTTAGGGTAATATTTAGGCTGAATGGACCTCTCACCAGCATAATCTGATCTCTTTAAGACACACAGAAAATTAAATGAGGATTGAATGTGGGCTTAAAGATGACCAGACATTCTGTTAAATTTGAAAGTATGACAATTGGCTGCCAGTAGATTCTACCTGCATTAAGGAGCGCTGGGATAGAGCTTTACTTGTTTAATTTACATTGGCGCCATCTTCTGACGAAAATGTTTCCTAGCTGTGGTGGCGGCATCAACAGTGTTCCAAAAAACTACTATAAAAGATTTGTTGACCATTAAAAAATAGCAAATTAAAATTAAATGGAATGAAAACAATGCAATATGAAGTGTTGGCTTGTTATAGCTACTTTTTTTTTATTGTATATATTTTAACATGCAACTGTGTGGGGCCACAGTGTAGTGGTTTACACATCTGCCTAACGAAACAAAAGCTTCCTGATTTAAACCTGGGAGGAGACACACATCCCATTAGGGTTGTGTAAAAATATGCCAAAAATCATGCAGCTATTGTGAAGAAGGGTAGAGCTGAAAGGAGTTCACATTAATCTGCAAACCTTTCTGTAATAATGACAATAGCTGATATTTTTATGGCACAAATGATTGAAAAGCAAATCTTCTTAGGGAGTTGAATCCATTGTTTTCTTGTACAAATAGGCGAATATTTTTTCGGATGGCTGTATATAGTCACAGTGTAAATGTCACCCAATGAAAACATCTTCAAAGCTTGATGTCAGAGAACCAAATGGCTTGCAGAGTGTGGAAACCAGAACTGTAACATCAACGACCCTGTAATAGCCCTCCCCCCATGGACGAAGTATCACCAACCCTATGTCCTCATGTTGAGTAAAAACTTAGCAGGAGGTGATGACTATGACACCTCAGAAACAGTTCAATGGGAGCACCTGTAAAGAATTTGGTCACTATGGTTTCTGAGCATCAATAACAGCTCACTCACGAAAAACAAATTCCCAATGGTATATATGTAAAAAAAATGGTTTAACAAATATTGTGCACATTAACAGAACGTCAGCTCTTTAAATGATGGCATGTTTTAGGTCAATACCTAAAATTATATTTGTGAGTTTATATTTTATGTAAGATCTGATCACACCATGTCAGCATAGATAATGTTTTATATCAACAGATAATTCCATTGTTTTTTTTCATCAGTTTATTGATGTTTTGGGCCTGCCACTTTATTAGGTACACTTTTTCATCCGTGCACTGATGCATATATCTAATCAGCCAATAACATGGCAGCAATCAGTGTATTTATATACGTACACATGATCAGAACAACCCGTTTTATTTAAAAAAAAATTTTAAAACAGTTTAAATGGCCTCACAAATATTAATAAATGTTAATAATTGCCTCTAGTCAAATGGCCTCCACACCCACCACCAGATCTCAAAGCTATAGAGCACCTGTGGGATGTGGTGGAATGGAAGATTCACATCATGGATGCACAGGTGACAAATGTGCAGCAACTGTGTAAAACTATCATGTCAATATGGATCAAAATCTCTGAGGAATGTTTCCAGCACCTTGTTGAATCTACGCCATGAATAATTAAGCCAGCTCTTAAAGCAAAAAGGGGTCCAACCTGGTTCCAGCAAGGTGTACCTAATAAACTGATCAGTAATTGTATTTATTTATCATGTTATTGTTTTCTGAATGTTGGCCTGAATAAAGGTACGATTCTGAGTTCCACAATAAGATTGCACTTCAGTCCAATTCACTTGTTCTGAACTAAACAACTGGGTAGGGGAGTTATATGAACCCTAGTTATGAAAAGATTCAGACTATATAGCTGGTACCATACCCTTCCTGTCTAGTTTATAGATACTAACAGCACTGGCTCATTACTATGTGAAGCATCATCTGGTAAAGTAGAGCAAAAGGTTGCTTGGCCATTAGGTATACTGTTAGGGAAATACTGGAGAATTATTGATTCCGAGGTCATGTCCTGCCCCCAGTAGCATTGTAGAGTCTAGAAACACAAATACACGTTACTAGAATGCCCTACCTGTCCAACATAAATAATTTTTTTCATGACTATTATATATGCAAAAGACCATATACATGTACTAGATACTTAACATTGTAAACATTTTTTGCACGTCTGTTTAAACTACTGCATAGTCTTTATAGTGATGAAGTCTTCTCTATAGTATTTACATAGTTTTTTTCATACCGTGCATGTTTTTTTCAGATTTAAACGTTTTTGTATTTAAACTTATACTACTTAACTGGAAGTACAGGCTGTACCTTCTATGTTAATTACTGTTATCCTACAAATCAAAATACCGTTATATTGAAACTTACACGCATTTCATTTCTTTAATTAATTATTTTTTTTGTGATCCCTAATTTTTTGTTCTTAATTTTGTAGTCTTTTATCACCTGTATTTAATTTTTTTAAATTTATTTTAAATTGTCTTAGA
>VUQG01009869.1:3218-25896 GCA_015106755.1 Etia nguti | reverse complement strand
TTTTTTTCAATATGTTCCTAACTGTGGAAACAGACAGCTTAAATATCTGAGACAGCTTTCTGTATCCTTCCCCCTAAACCATGATGGTGGAAAATCTTTGTCTTCAGGTCATTTTAGAGTTGTTTTGAGACCCCCATGTTGCTACTCTTCGGAGAAAATTAAAAAAGGAGGGAAACTTACAATTGACCCCCTTGAATACTCTTTCTCATTATTGGATTCATCTGTGTATGTAGGTCAGGGGTCACTGAGCTTACCAAGCCAATTGGAGTTCCAATAATTAGTTCTAAAGGTTTTGGAATCAATAAAATGACAACAGTGCCCAAATATATGCACCTGCCTGATTTTGTTTAAACAATTATTGCACACTTTCTGTAAATCCAATAAACTTCATTTCACTTCTCAAATATCACTGTGTGTGTCTCCTATATGATATGTTTAACTGACATTTTGTTATTGTAACAACCAACGATTTATACAGGAAAATAATGACTATTAATAAGGTTGCCCAAACTTTTGCATCCCACTGTATGTCCGTTTTCTTTCATCGTCCTTCTTGTTTGGACTCAGTAGATTATCTGGTAGCAGACTTAGAAGTACATTCCAGACGTCATTCTCCCCAGCATCGTTTTTTAGGGATCCCCGGGTTCCCCCTGGAGGATCTTGAGACAATCCCAGGTCAGACAAGATGTGAAATCCCTCCAGTGAGGGTCGACCCCAGCGACGTTTGTCAGCTTGTTGTGTCTGGGAAACCTTTGATTCAGTTTTATTTATATTGCTCTAGTTTCAAAGTGCTTTATATTATGGAGGTAAAGACCCTACAATGTTAGTGAAAGAACCATAATAATCAGACAATCTCCTGTGAGCAAGCATGTAGTGGTGGCGAGGAAGAACCCCCATTAAACTGAAAAAGGCCTCTGGCAGAACCAGAATCGGTCAACCATCTGCTGCGACTGATCTGGAGCCTGAGGAGAAAGATAAGGGAGAAAAGAGCAGCACAGAGAGACCGCAAACACATAAACGCTTTGCAAGAGAAAAATGGGAAGGCCCCATAACTAACGGATGGTTGAGGCCTGTCCATAGCTAAACGATCCATAATTTAGGGATGACCCAGCCTTCATTGGAAGCTTGACCTAAAAGGAAAGTTTTTGCCTTATAAAGGAATTGACCAGGAGGCTTCCTGATCAGATGCCTGAAACATCTCAAGAATTCTACTTTCTCTCACCCATTCCAGCCATCCTCTCTCATTAAAGTTCCGCCTTCTGACTGAGCGGTCTTTTCACCCAAATGGTTGGGGTGCACGCCAACAATGCCAGTCTGTCTGTTAATCTAAGGGTCTATTTTACTTTAGAAAGAAATTATTGTTTTTGAAAATATGAAATATCAGTTACTCTGTACTCTTTTACATCCTCAAACTGCTAACTATCACATGTTTTGAGTTTATGTAGAAGCATACTTATTTTCATCATTCATACCTGTAGTGGCAGATAGTTTTATCCAATTTAGGCAGTTTTGATGACCTTGTATGAGCAACCACTTGGCAATAGTGGTAAGGAAGAACTCCCTTTTAACAGGAACAAACCACCGGCAGAACCAAGTTATCCGCCATGATTGGTTGGCAGGTGAGGAAGACAAAGACACGCTGTGGAAGATGAATAAGATGAATAATAACTAATAATTAAATGCAGAGAGGTGTGTAAACACATAAAGCAGTGAGTGAAAAAAGGTGAAGACGACGCGTGTAATGTACCGCACATCTTTTTATACGAGTCCCATCACCTATGATTTAAACACATCTCCAGCTAAACCCATGATAACAGCGGTTAGGTCAAAATTATATACTGAATACTGTCACCGTTTTCTTTCTACATATCGTATGCACACATTTTGAGTTACAACCTCAGCATCGAGTCCAACATGAAATTTTGACCCTGTGTGATACGACCCAGAGTATCCTGGTTATATTTTCTGCTGGCTCATAAAATCTTTGAAGAAGCAGGTTTTTGAGCAAATAAGAAATGAAAGATGGAGAAAAACAAAACAGAAAACCAGACAAAAACCAGACGACGTTTGGCAAGACAGATAAATAATCTGCTCTAAGTCGGGTTTATCATAGCACTGTGAGATGATCAGAACTTATCGAGTGTGTTTTCCCATCCGTACTTGTGATAAACTCTCCTGAGAGAAGCACAAAAGAGATTGTTAATCTCGAGAATTTCACTACTGGTTAAATAAAGCAGCAGAGATCTCAGGTTATTGAGTGGTTGGCACTACCTACGTGTTCTACGAGGGAGCTATACTCTGGCATTTCTTTCAGTTCCTGTTGAATAAACAGAGTTGTTCCTGGCTTAAGTCTGGGCAGTATTCATATCACCATCCTTGTACTGTAGACCTGTTATGTCTTACTCTTGCAGTCCTTCTCGTCACTCTGTGTGGGACAACCTTCAGCTGTTCTGAGCAGTGTTTTAAATTAGACGGTGAATAGCTTTCATGTAACTGTCACGGCCGAACAAGAACATGTTTGACTTAACATATTTTATATCATTTTATGAATTCCAAAACAGTCTAAAGACAAATAAGAGATATTGTTTTCACAAATATCATGCTGAAGGTAGATACTTTTGGCTCAGGGCGATCGTAAGTGTGGTACATGGATTGTTTTCACGGGTGGTGTCAGATATTATTGCACATGACTGTAGAAAAATACATTGTGTTTCTCCTGGACATTTTGACCTCACTCGCATTACTGTGTTTTACTTTCTTGGTAAGTTGATTTAAAATATGCTGTACTTTTGTAAATTCTTAATTTTTTCATGGACTAAGGAATTCTTCTTGTATATGTTAAGGTTTTAACAACTGCCAAGATTCTACATTTCTTCAAGCTTTCCAAGTTTTTTCAGATCGCATTTTTGATATTGCATAGTTTGGGTGCTGCAAGAAGTACAGTATGAAATGTCTGTGGGCTGAGTACTTGGTACTGCAAAAGGCTAAAGGCAGAAGATAAATGAAAAGTGGTACAATGTAAACGTAACTGCAAAATCAAAGTCAGCACCAGGTCTTTGTGCAGCCCAGAGGACTCTAAGTGGACTCTCTGCGTGTGCTAACCATGTTGCACTGGATGATGTGGTGTGGGGTGAAACGACGGACACTGTAAAGTCTTGGAGGTCTTTAATAACTCGGTATTTGTGTATTTTAGGACAATGTTTCAAATTCTCATGTCAGCAGTGATTTGCTGTTGCTCTTGGGCGGTTCCTGTTCTCTCAACCCTATTCAACAAATTCTATAGCATTCTATGGCACTGTTGGCTCCTGTCAGCATGACTACGCACCTGCCCCATTTTCTAGCTCCATCTTAATTTCCTCAACTCCCGGCCATGGTGTGGCCACTTCTTTCATAATCTCATTCTTTGGTTACTACAAGAGCTCACATTTTGTCTTATGGCACTGGTGCACTTGGCCACTCGGCCCTTGAATAACAAAGTCTGCATAAGGAGAGAGCAGTGGTAGTGTTTTTAAAAGTCAAAATACTGCCAACCAGGAGAGTGCAGCATGCTGGAGAGTTCAGTTGTTGCACTGTGCTCATCTGTGGTTTTGATTTGTGTTCATTTGCTCTTTGATATGATTTAGGCTAAAAAGTACTTGATGAGGTTTTGTCAGGTTCTGGGTTTAAGAAATGCCAAATTGTCTGCTCTTCCGTTTCTTTCTACCTTTTATGTGTTCAGAGCATTCTTCATCCTTCGACTTTGAGTTTATTTTGATCCATATAGTTTAGTCTATACAGTTTTTATATGGTTGGTTTTATGAATGGTTGGTTTTACCATATCTTTAGAAACAAGCGATGAGCAATGACATCAGTCATATTATCAACCAGATCATAATACACACCTTATAAATTTATCCTGTTTGTAAAGCTTTTAACTAGTAATAATACTAATACATGAAGGTTAAATAACAAGTGCTAACATTTTTAATTTGATTGACATTTTCACCGTGAGTGACAGCGTCAATGAAATCAGATTTCCTTCTAATAACTGGAACGTTATTGCATAATTAGGTTATAACACCTGCTTTCCTTCTGTGTCTTTGATTCCTGTAGCTAAATGCTACTCCAAACAGACCAATCCAAAGTGCATTTCTTCATCCTGTTCCTCCTCAGAAGTGGAGCCCAACTCCTCTTCCTCCTCGTCCTCCATCCTTCCTGTCAGCCAGATGATTGACAAGGTGAAAGGTTACTGTTCCACACACTCTGACAACTTCTGCAAGAACATCATCATGCCTGACACCTGCACCCACTGTACCAGGTTTTAGATTGCCCTCAGCACTTCTGCTGCCCCCCAATAGAATATGTTCTAGACCTGCCCACATTGTTCTAGAAACTTCATAACATCCTGTCCACAGCTTCACTGAAAGGCTTCTGTCAAAGGTTCATACATGAAGCGCAGCACTGAAACATGAGTCATTATTCTGTACATGCCGCTGAACATTATTGAACCTTTTGTGTTCTGGAAGTACTTCTAACATTTCTGGATTTCAGCGTTCAACCGTTCAGTCCGTTGGATTTCTTCCTAATGTTCCAGAACTTTGTGAAAGCCTTTTGGAAAATTCGAGGTTTTGAAACGTATCCAAGTATTCTAAAGTTGTGTGACAGCCTCGTTCCAAGAGAAAGGTTGTTTCTGTTGTTCTAAAGACCATTACAGAAGCTCCTCCAATATTCTACAATCCTCAAGTCTTTAGCAAGTACCGGCTGACTGAGTTGAATTACAGAACATGATTATAAACTCAGTGAATCCTGAGTCAGTGCTCAGAGACTTTTGTACGTTCCAAAAATCTCCAACATTCGACAATCCCTGTGTTTAGAAAACTCTCAGAGCCTCAACAGTTTGAGAAGCTTTGAATTGTAGAACTCGTCCAAGCAGTGTAGAGCTCTAACAGCCTCAGTCAGAGAGTTTTTTTTAATTCTTCTGATATTCACTGAGATAGCCCCGTAACACTGTACAAGCCCAACACCCACACAAACTGTTTAGAAGCGTTCTGGTTCTGTCTCAGCCTCGGAGATGTCCATGAAAACCTTGTTAAACCGTGTGTCATCATGTGAATTGTTTGTTTTGCTGTAGGAGCACATAGTTTTTTGTACAATTAATTCAACAATCTGCAAAAATTATTGATATGTGTTTTCATTTATGTTAAATTTACAAGGAGCAGGCCGGTTTGTCAGAGTGAACTCTAATTTGATTGGATAGTTGTCCTCAGTACAGAGTATGCAATAACGTGATTAAATTCCTTTGTACAAAAGTCCCTGCTTTTCAAGAAATATGCTTTTTTATGAAATATGCTTAAACGGCAGCCTGTGAACTCATCAGAATAAGTTAATCAAGCCACAAATTATTCTGAATGAGAATGATAAGGGAAGCTACAGGGTGGTCAGTGACGCTGATGTGATTCTACTGTATCATATCAAATTACCAGAATCAGCTGACTTGGCTGCTAGACTGTAAGACGAAACTAGGAGCAGGGGGAGTGATCAGAGGGGTGAGGAAAGGGAAAAAAATGAAAAAAGGACATTATCGAAGAAATAATAGACTCTTAGGTTTGGCATCTTTTTAATACTGTGATGTTTATTAAAACTGTCCATTTGTGCACGTGTGTGTGGAGCCATACCCTCTGTAAATATAGATCTGTCTATTCTATGTGCCTTATTTTTATTGTGAAAATCTGTATGGATGGTTGATTTTATTCATGCCTTTGTAAGGTCCTCAAAGGGTCACTGCAACTGTACATACTTTATGCTTTATATACATGCTTTAAGTTGTGATGACCAAAAGGGCAGAAATAGGATGGACACACACAAAAAGAGAACTGAACAGAATATAATCTTCACTGGGAAAAGCCGATTGATCAAGGTGTTTTCAAATATTCATTTAACATATTTACATTTATTAAAAATATTATTATCATGAACAAAACTTGGTATGTCTATTGATGGAATGCTTAAGTTTATCAACACATATTTTGATTTTCAGACTCCATTTTTGAAAATATCTTGCTCATATTTAATTATTGTAATATTTCCCACATGTTTGGTGGTTTAGTGGATAAAAGATACAGTTAAGCCAGCAGCTGTTGAAGCTTTCTTGTGCATGTCAGCCAGAGTTTAGCAATCATAGTGGTAAATTCTTTACTGTTCAAATCTGGAGGTTTGTTTTCTTACTCTTGTTCAAATATCTGCTTTTATTCAGAATTTTGTAATAGTTTTGTTTTTTAAGGTAATAGAGCTGCTAGAATGACAATATTATAGCCTAAAGGACTTATGGATAAGTTTACCCAGATCCCAGCAAAAATGTTAAGTCTGCCCATGTTGTGGTTTAGACGATAAAACTCAGCATCAGTGTGTCTTTTCATATCAGATGTCCTAATTACTACAAGTATTTTGCAGACCTCTTTTTAGAAGGAACATTTTTCCAAGGGAAACCTGATGGCAGCTAAGTCTGTAGATTACCCAGCGGTCCTGGAAGTGCAAGAGGAATTCCATCCTAGTTCTTTCTCGTGGTGGCAAATATCTAAAGCAGAGGAGATTTAAGCATATCGGCATGAAAAACGAGAGGGAACAGGAGCAGTGACCGAGGCTATTTTTGTTCTCGTAATTCGGCTGAACTGATCCGTGAATTTAATCATCAATATCATTTTTTCTTTTTAAGAGAATAAACTGAGTTAGCAAAATAATCTACACTTATTTCTCAAAATGTAAAAGAGTCAATATCAGTTTCTTATTAATGTTGTTTCATTAACTTCTACACAGGTAAAGCAGCATTTGAACATATGGTTTAATTTATAAGGCCATGAAAGTCAGCACTTCCTGAAAATAATTCCTCTGTATAATAAAGAGATATAAAATGAAACTCCATGGCACACATGCAGCCACCATGCAGTGATCATTTCGTCTATGAAGAACATTTAGTCATCAGCAAAGAGGGTCACGTTTCATCAAGGCTGAACTTTTCTCTAGTTTCCTCTCAGTAAATCAAGTGTTATTACCAAACTGAAAATCAATAATTCCAATGTTTTAAGGTCCCTGAGACCTAAACCATCACAGGTGGTTATCCTAACCCTGTTCCTTTATTCCTATTCTCTGGAAGTTGTGTAAATAGTTTTTGATGTCAGTTGGAATCATTATTGTAGGGGAGGACAATTTAATAAGAACAGAAATGAAATATTCTGATTGGCGATAATTAGGGTTGTGGCTGATGAGAGGGTTAACAACTTGCACATGAAATGTTATCCAGTTTGCCACCAAACAATTAAACTTAATCTTTTTTGTCTTTATTTTATCAATCAAATTTAATAGAAACGTACACTCTGCACATTAGACCGTGTGTTAAATATAAAGTAGTAGCATTGTATCAGTATTTAAAGCTGTAAGAGGCTCAGTTAGTAGATATTTTGTCTGAAAAGTTCCCTGTTACATTTAGAAAAATATAACTTGTGTGTGATGAACAGAGACATCGTAGTAGTAGACCTTTCTTTGACCCTGCAGCACTTTAACTACCATTTACACAATTAGCACTGGAGCATTTCTGGTGCTGCATCAATAAAAGACAATCAGTTAAACAGTTTTATGGTGGTCATTTGTCACCACCATAAAATTTCATGAATCCTGTCAAAGTGGGGAAAAAGCACCATCCTGTTCCAAAAGAAGCTTTTTAAAAAAAAAACAAACAAATATGTGTGCTATTCTGTTCCATTGCTTTGAGCATCTTTTGAGCAGTGTTTATTGTGTCGTATACTATTTATTTTGTAAATGGCTGCATGTCTTCCTGTGTCTGGTTAACCACATAATCAACTTACTGGGAGGGAAAACCCTGGAGGATGAACATAGGGACCTATCTGATGTCTTTTTTGGTATTCAGACTCGTTGGACCTCCACTCATCAACTGTTGGCTAACTGGACTTCCATTGCCTACATGGAGCCAACAACATTCAACACTGCAGAACCATTGTGTAGTCACAAATTGTACCCCTTAACCCCTGTTTCTTTTTTCTTTTGCCCGGAGTGGCAAAAGAATACACTCTTCAGCCCTCAGAAACAATTCCCTCGAGACTGTGAAAGAAGAACCGAGACCTCTTTGGCAGCTCCGTGCGGGGGCATAGCTCAGTTATACCGTCAGTCACTGGACTGGCTTCAGCAGGAGGATGGAAAAAACTATTGTTGTACTTTCGCTCGCACCCACCACAGAGCCAAAGATGGTTAAATATAGAGCACCAAATGACAAAGGGAGATTATTGCACCTGAAATTATTCAGGGGATTTTTTAAAATATCAAATAACAGGTTAACCCTACAGGACTGACAGTTTTTTTTATTGCAGAATTGCCTTAAAATGTTCATATCAAGCATAAGTGCCCGGAGAGCGCAACACACACACATATACACATGTCGGGTTTTCACATCTTGTGGGGACATCTAATTGACATAATGCTTTCTCTAGCCCCTAACCCTAACCCTAACCCAATTGCAACCCTGACACTAAAACCACATTTTGAGTCTCAAAAATGCCTTCAAACTTGTGGGGACTGGGATTTTGGTCCAATTTTTGGTCCCCACAAAGATGAAAGAAAAACTGAATGTATTTATTCCATTTTGAAGCTTTCTTTAAATCATCTGCAAAACAAAAGGTCCCGCCATGTTTTCATTAAGGTGCAGGGTGTTGATTTACTTTAGTATTTGTTATTATTTTTCTTTCTTGTAATCAACATATCTTATTCTAAGAATAGCCAGACCTTTGTCTTCATCTGGGGTTGGCAGAAAAAAGCTTGCAGATGTTTAAGTTTAGTTTGTGGGGAGCGCTCACTGTGGGTTTCAGTTCAATTTAGGAACTTTTACTGAGAAAATATAAAAACGTTCCAACCATGCTATCTGATCTGTGGACCAGAAGAAAAATAGTGACTATTGTTAGCCTTGTGCTTTAAATTTATAATGCAATCCTAAAGTTTTTTTGTTTGTTTGTTTGTTATTGCATTTATATTAAGGAAGATTTTCCTGACTGGGAACAAGGCTGAATGTTTGTGTGGTAAAAGTACACACAGAGCGTAAGGAGAGTGCTCCATCCAGACACCCTGAAAACAAAAGTCACCTGACAACATGAGATCAACCCAACCTCTGCCCGATGCCCAGAAAAGGCCAATAAGGAGCCTTTAAGCTAAACTCACTCGTACTGCTTGGCTGAAAAGGGCCAGAATTCACCTTTAGTTTCTAATCGAGCAGAAATTCTTTATCTTAATGAACTGCCGATGCCGACCTTGACTTTTTTAAGCCGTTTATAGACGAACTCTTTAATCTGTCTGCTCTTGTGTAGAATTCTTGTTCCCTAATGGGTCTCTGGCAGTTCCCTAACAGCTCTCTGGCAGCTCAGCATGCGGTAGCATTATAGTCCCTGTTCAATCAGATATCCAGACTTAGTGATCGTTACAAGTCCCATTTCGTTTCCTCTGGGCTAACTGGTCCACTCACAGGTTAAGTCCACCCACATCTCTCAACCTCTTGTGTGGCTTTTATTTTGCTCTAACATGATGTGTGTACAGTTGCATTTAATGTAAGTACTTCATGTCACCTGCACTATGTTTAGTTGACGGATATTGTATCACAGATGCAGATGTTTCACCGAGGATTGCAACTCATCTTGGCTTTTGCTGTGTTTTAGTGTTTGTACTATTGTTTCTATGATTCTGTGAACGCTTGTCCTCCCTTCACGGCTGCGTTGTTATTTCCTGGTTTGTCTGTGAGGTTATTTTGTGAAAGCACGCTTTCGTTTCAGCATTAAAGGGAATAAAGGTTTGACATGATCACAGAGCCGGAGTCAAACTTTTGTGTTTCTTCTTTATTTTTTTTGTGACCCATGACTTTGAGTGTGATCCATTTCAGTTAAGAACACAGAGGAAGTTTCCTGATGACTGGTCGTACCTGGTATAGTGAAAAGATTTCTATCAACCCTGACTTCCTTCTGCTAAAGTATACAAATAGTGTTAGAAAATGAAATTTTAATGAAAAAAGAAAATGAAAGTCAAAATTATTGGTATGCAACACATTTTAAACCCCAGTGGGAGTTCTCCTGTGCTGCCTCCAACCCCTTTGTTGTTTCTTTCATAATGAAAGCTGCACATTGATTCTTTACTCGACGTGCACGGACACATTGAACTGTAAATTGACTGTCCTGTTAAATTGATTGTCCTGACAAAGGGAAAAGGAAGACTAGGATATTTATACAAAGAGGGCTGGTTAGAGCTTCATGAACATAATCAATACAGGTGAGGGTGGCTGCGACCACGAAGCAGGAAGTAAACTACAAAACATAAATGAGAGGACTAACAAAGAGATCAGAAGTCAACAGGCTAGGGCTTAAAAAGGGAACTAAGACATTAACAGAGCGAGAAAGATGAGGAGACATTGAGGGAGAGAAAAACACACAAGAAGTAAAACAGAAACTGGAGGAAAAAAGACCCGCTATTCAAAGCTAGCACAGGAACAGCAAACTGCATGACAGACAGAGATAATATCTCTATATCAGGAAAAAGATCTGTCTTCAAGAGTTTCATTTTTCATGGCTCAAAACCTGATTATTTTAAAAAACAAAACAAAAAAAAAAGAAAGAAACTGAAACAACAGAGTTTAAAGAGGAAACCAGAAATAGCACAACTGTGTTCCCTCAGCATTCTGGACCTGAATAATCCTCTAATAATGTAACATCAGTGTAATTAAACCAAAGCTGAGTAAAGATGGTGAAAATAAATGAATAAAGAAGGAAAGAGGCTCTGCTGCAACAGCGCAGGTGGGAAATGTCATCCCTAAAGACACAGACAGCATCTCAGATAAAAGACAACAGGGTCTCATTTAAAAATAGATGGAAGCAAAAAGAGGACAAACACTACCTGATCCACCGATGACATGGATTACCAAGTGATGGCATCCCGCAAAGATTAAAGGCCATCAGTTTTACATTCGCCCCTAAAAATCACTTTCAGTGTCATCATTTGTGCAGATGCATGGTCTGAGGCAGAAGAAAGAAACTCAGGTAAGAAAACATCTGGAAGTCGCTCAGAGTTGCTGCTGTGCCTGTGAAACAAGCCAGCCGAGGCAGTTCGGGCTTCTAATAAGGACGCCTCCTGGGCACCCCCTGGAACCCATGGGAGATTTGTTAGGCTGGCTCGGGGTTGTTAACTTACTGGAGTGGATATATAACTCACCTCATCTGGGCACGTCTTGAGATCTCCTGCGAGGATCTGGAAGATGCTGCTGGGAAGCACGTTTGAACTAGCTTGCTTAGCACGGCGCCACCATGACCAGACTTGGATGAGAAAGTGGATGGACAGACAGATGTTTATGTTTCAGCACATGAGGCCCAGTGGGTTTTATCACCCACTTCTACTTCTACTCAGCCTTCTCCAACTTTTATGACAATTTTAAGGTGAAAAAACTGAACATATATAATGAAAGCCGTCCATATTTTTTGGAAAATGGTCATTCGACCTACTTTCAGGCCTTTTTTGTTGTTGTTTCAACAGGAATAACTCAAAGACTCTGAAAAGATAAAAGTCTGAAATTTTCTCTGACCTTTCATGCCATCAAACTGAATCAGGATTTGTACTTTGGCACCGATACGCCAAAAAATGTCCAAATATTGGCTGGTTAAGTTGTGAAAAAAGTCATGCACTCTAGTAAAGTCCCAAATTTTATTGAATTAATTTTAAAAAAATTATCTGAGGACTGTTCCACATCACTAAAGCCTGCTGTAAGCTTACCTGGTAGATATCCAAGTTTTTCATTGGTAGATTAGCCACAAGTCAAAGGGGAGAAAACACAATACGTCCCAGGTCATTTCTCATAGTGTGCATGGAGATGAGGTGGTTAACACAAACAGTCTAAACAGCGTTTGCTCAGAATTCACTGGTTTTGCTCTCTTGACTCCTGAAATTGATTTTAATCCCACAGCGTCTGGATAAAGTGTGTGGTTTGGAAGCTGCTCTGAGTAGGTGTCTTTCTGAGGTCAGAGGTTCCTGCTGCTGCATGGTGGAGGAGCTATCCAGAGGTCTAATCTAATCTTAAATCTGAAATGTATGGAATTTAGAGGTGAAACTGACCATATGGAGACAGAAAGTAAGTAAATATGAAGTATATATTGGACATGCTCTTATCTTTATGGATCTGGGAGCTGTAGCGATGATATTTTCAGTCTGCCTGTCTGATCTGGATGTTCTGATAGACTGAGCTTCATGATATGCAGCTACAAGGTATGAGCACCCATATTTACTATAAACCGTATATACAGTGGTAGATCTAAACAAATATGTACCATACACTATGTAATGTAACAAACATACAGTACTGCGCTATGATCAGGGCTGCACTTTTTCTCCGAGCAGCAGATCACTGAATCACTTTCCTTTTTCCTAAAGCATATAGTTAGGGCTGGATCAGGTGACCCTGAATCCTCCCTTAGTTATGCTGCAATAGGTGTAGGCTGCTGGGGGATTCCATGATGCACTGGGTGTTTCTTCTTCACTCACTATGTGTTAATAGACCTCTCTGCACTGAATCATACTTGTTATTAATCTCTGGCTCAATTCCACAGCATGTCTTTTATCCTGTCTTCCTTCTCTCACCCCAACCGGTCGCAGCAGATGGCCGCCCCTCCCTGAGCCTGGTTCTGCTGGAGGTTTCTTCCTGTTGAAAGGGAGTTTTCCCTTCCCATTGTCACCAAAGTGCTTGCTCATAGGGGGGTCATATGTATTATTGTAGGGTCTACCTTACAATATAAAGCACCTTGAGGCGACTGTTGTTGTGATTTGGAGATGTATAAATAAAACTGAATTGAATTGAAGGCCGAATGGTCCGTTTTATTGCTCAAGCGGACATGAATACCATGTAGAAATGCATCATAACTTATACATGAGTGTTTATGTAGCCCTGCACCAAAAAATGTCTGTGTGGGAAGAATGGCCATGAAGAAAGGGAAGCTTCATACTTTGTATTCCGCTCAGAGCAGCTTTCCATGATTCACAGTTCAAAATAAGCTTTTTTTAATGACACGCTGGGCTTGGTGCAGTGCCTCAGTGCACAGCCGAGCGATCAGGTGTGTGAAGGTGTTCAGAGCAGTCTGAGCTGCTGGCTCACAGAATGACTTAAATACACTGACTGCATCCTTACTTTTACACTTACAGTGCTAAATAAATGTATTAGACCTTCTGTTATAAAAACTGGAAAACACAAATATTTTAAAATCTGTCGTTAACTTCAAAAGTAAAAGTAACCGTTTTGAGCCGGTACACTGGACTTCTCTGAAAAGCAATGAAGCATAACATTCATCCATTAAGAATCATTTCTGTTCAGGAATTCAAATAAATGACTGCAAACTGCAGAAGGAACTTACTGGATAAATATTCATATCAAGCATTTATTTTTCTTTATTTTTCTTTAATTTACAAGTATTATTTTTCTCTTTTAGCTGATAAGATGCATTATGAGGAGACCAGAACAGTCCTTTTAATGCAATTATGCATGGCAGCTGCTTTATTGTAAAAATAAGATTCATAAACAAAGGAAAGCTTGGTTTGTTTTTTTTTCTTTTTTGATTTTTACCAAACCAGCCTCTCTGTCTCGGTGTATTTATTTCGTTCAGCCTGACAGCCTGACTGCCGAATTGTTGCGGGGGTTACATCAGACTGTGGTCTGGCAACACTACCACTCTGAATTTCCCTCATTTATCATCCCATCAAAACAGTGAAAATGAGCAGAAACCAATTAATGTGACTGAATAACCCTTCATACCACTGCACTGCTCCTGAAAGTTTGCTCATACACGCGTGAAGACCAAACTAATGGAAGCCAAAGAGGCAGATAGAAGAGCACAGCCGCAACACGAAAACCTCTGACAAATGAAGTGAAATGATCTGCTGGGAACTATGTGGTCCTGGCTCACCAGGAACTCACCAGAACACCACCAGAGGCCTGCACTACGAAACAAGATGAACAAAGCCCGTAATCTCCTTATCGTGTGTTATGTGAGCGATAACGGACCGAGCCAAAACCCTGCTTTGAATTCCAGGCCTCAGGTGAACAGGTATAACATGCACAAGCTAACCAGACAGTCCTGTTAAACAGGGTGCTGATGGGTAGACAGGTGAACACAAGCAGGTAACCTGTAGTATTACAGAAACCTCAGAGAACTTTAGCAGGAGAAAGTTCACCAACAGAGAACTACCAGAGGTTCTTCACAGCTGAGCTGTAGATGACTGCATCCAGAGGAGGGACGCGAGTGTAGCACAAACATGCGAAGTGATGAACAAAATGCTTGTCCTGAGCTGACTGTAAGGGATCAGGAGGTAGTGTCAGTATGATGTGCATCAATAGGAAAAAACAGGTGATGCACACTCACCTATTTAGTATTCACACCTGACGTTTAAAAAGTGAGGCAGCATAGTTTTATGGTTTATCCTGTAGTTTTTTTTCATCTTCCATTCGGTTATGAAATATGCAGGATTTGGAGGACAGGGCAGATATTTTAGGGACAGGAAGCTTTAGTTGTACTTTGATTGATCACATTCAAGCAGACCTTCACTGGTTTACTCAGCAAGTAAACAGTTTATTTGCCAAAATTGAATCTCAGCAACATCTGCAATGCTCTAATTTCAGTTTAGCTTTTAAAATGTAAAATCTATGGCTGTAAATGATGATGAATGGAAGGCCCTTAGAGGACATGTCAGCAAGCTGTCCAGTGGGTTTTCCAGACCGAGCACTGTCTACACAGAGCTAAAATTCAAACTGATGTTTTCTGGCTGGAACAAAAAAGAGTAACTCCCCTCCACCCCACCCCACCCACCCCCACTGGGTATGCTCAGTACCTGCCTACATGGTTCTGTTTATTCTTCTTCCTCTTTTTATTTTATTATTCTTAGTTCCTGAAAAGATTCCAGTTAGACAAACCAATTATCATTTATCTTCTATTCTAAATTACTTTGATAGCCATTCAAGATCTGAATGTAGTTTGGCTTTATCTGCAATAAAACTACTGGAACAGTTCCCCAACAAACAAAAGAAGTTCACATTCAAACAGATTGCACAAAGACGAGGGCAGAAATCCAGGACAAAAGTTTATTATTGCTCTCTGCTGGCATTTTCATATGTAGGCCTTCCAGAGTGTGGCCTTTCCAAACTGAGCTCCAGGCTCTGTAAGAGCCATGTTGCTTAAAACACAGAGGTGTTTGACTGTTTCTAACCGATGCGTCTCAAGCACCAAACGTGGGTTAGTTTGGACCAACTCTGGAGCAGACTGAAATCACAGTACAGCCAGTTATCTGACGTATGGCCTTATGGCAGGTTTTTGGCACCTTGTGGGATCTCTGCTGGTGTCATTTCTGGTGAAAAAAATACGCTGACCTCTGTAACCTGTGTGACGTACCTCAATCTCAGTCGTAATGAGACGCAGAAGCAGTTCAGGATTTGCAGCCCTCGGTGGTTTTCTGGATCAGAATTCACAACTTACTTTTTTCGTTTCGTCTGGAGATGAATTTGCAGAGAAGCAGAGTGTGATGCATTGCTGTTAACTGCCCGTCTCTTGACTGCTCTCCCTCCGCTCCTCCTCTAGTTTCAACATCTCCTTTGACATTTCCTTTTCCTGCTCGAGAAGCGATGAGCGCTCGTGATAAATATCTGAAATATGAACATACACCCTGTTTTCAAATCAGAGCCCTGTTCCACTGTGAAACGTGAATAGACCGTGAATATTAATCAAATTCTTTCTCAGTTTGCAAAGGAAAAGGAGAATTTCTCTATAGTCAGACTCAGCAGCAAATGTAAATCTTCAGTGCCTTGCCCAAGGACACGTTGGCAGGCTATTAGTAATGAAACAAAAAAAGAACAGTTAGCGTCAAATAAACCTAAAATATAGTAAATGGTGCTGATTCCACAGCGGTAACCATCTATTTGTCAGTTCACTTCTGTTTGCATAAAAAAAAAAGAATTTTATAAACATGAAGCAATCATTTTGAGTAAAATGCAACGGAAATATATAAAATTAATTGTTTTTATATTTAGTTAATTAATTATTAAGGAAAATATAGTCGGTATAAAAAGAATTTATAACAGTCAAGTCAATTTCATTTGTTTTTCTGAATCGTGTGTGAAAAATCATGTCTGATTTTAACGATCATGCCTCGTAGATCACAGCTGTGCAGTATTTGTTTACTTGCAGATATTTTTCGAGGTTTTTTGAATGTTTTAATGATATCATTATACGATGTGGATGATGGAATGACACCGTCCTCACGAATGAGTCATTACAAAATCACAACTGTGGATTCATTTTTTATAAATAACAATATACAAAATCAATACGTGCCACTGTTAGTTATAAAGCAGTATACACACATCCATAAACATTACTTACAACAACACTTATTGTTAAATAATAAAGTATTTACTGTTAGTATTTTCAGTTAAACACAGTCTTCCAGTGATTTGGAAATCATCATTTTTCATTTTATTTACATTTTACAATGTCCAAACTGGTTTTTTTTTAGAAATGGGGCTGTGATGAGTTTTGTCCTGCCTTTATCTACTTTTCAGCTCTCATATAACATTAGAAACGGGTAAATGAAAACTATTTAATTTTGACGTACACTCCTGACTCCTCCAGGTGTTCAGCAGATGGACCTTATGCATGTATATTTTTTGGAAATGGGGCCAGATTACATACAGTCTGTAATAAATGCCAGGGCTACCCTGAATCTCGAACACGGTAAATCACATGCTGGTTCTTTTTCCTTCCCCTTGTTTTTTCTTCACTGCTTTCCCTTTCGATCACCTTTCTTCTTATCTCTCCAATCCTTTCCTCTCATCTCCTTTTCTTGTTTCATTAGGTTCATTGAAAATAAAAGTGAGCTGCTGATAAAAAACAGGCCAGGTCGGTCATTCATTTGATTTTCTGCTTTGAAATCAGAGCTCGAAACAGTAAACCGAGGTGCGTTCTTGCTTCCCATAAAACATGGATGAGGGGAAGGAGGAGGGATGAGGTTGGCCAAACATCAGACCTCATAAACCCGTACGTACCGTATATATAAAGTGTGGTCGGAAGGAAGGGGAGCTGGAGGGGGGCAGCAAGGTTACACTTAGAAGTCATTTAGGTAAACCGAGTCCATTCCTGAGCTAGACTGCTGTATGGATGTGGTAGGTCAGGCAACATTTGCATACCGCCTTTTTTTAACAAAAGCAAGGAAAGTGTCATTTATCCCCATGGCAACCTTTACAATAATTAACCCTTTGAAATTGTAAACGAACCTTACTTTAAACTGAGCGACACAACAAAGTGCTCAGCTTGGAGTTCGGTGTTTGGCATGAGAACAGTTCAGCACGTGCAGGTGTCAGGGATAAAGCCACCAAACATTTAGAGGTAATCTAACAGGGTATACTTAAATAGGTCTCTCCCAACAAAAAGGTAACACAATGGTGACTGAGCCTGACTGAGGTGACTCGTATTTATTACGACTTTTGTGAACTGGATGTCTGTGAATGCTACTAGAATCAATACACGTTTCCTACAGCTGCTACTTCAAATAAACATCATTTAGCTGGCAAAATACACCAGATGACTGTTTGACTACTGTTTGTTAGCGCTATGCTAACACTATGCTAAGCGTACTGTGTTAATCATCAAAACTCTGTCTACGAACAAGACATGGTTCGTTGATGACGGGATGCAGCGGACACTGTGAGCAGTTAGGTGACAACCTGCACACCTGCATTGTCTCAGAGACTCCCTCTGTGAGTGTAATTTATGGTCCTGCAAACGTGGCCATCTGTGTAGTGCAAGGAAGGGTGTCAAAGATAAGGCCCGGGGGACAGAATTGGCCCGGCAAAGACTCAATAAATGGATGTGGATGACCTATGTGTCAACGGGAAGGGAGGAACAGCGGAGTTGACCGGGAACAGGAGACTCCTTCTCTCTCTCCTCGGCCTGTTGACGACCAGCAGCAGCACAAATAAGAGTTGCATCTGACTGCCTCCAATCGACAACAAACTGCGTTCACGCTCAGGCATAAAACAAGCATGACGCTGTTTCCAGCTTTTGGCAGAGCCGTGCAGTCTGCAGCGTGAAATCAGATCAGTCTGCTGATAGAAGGAGATAAAAACATTTGCTGTTACAGCCAGTCGCAGCGCTCGGAGAAGGTTTTGTGAGGTTTGTGCAGTAAAATGATTATTGGTGGAGATCATAAATTGGGGTGCAGGAGGCTTGCCACTTTGATGCCAAGCCAGTTCAGGTACTGGTAGAGTCCTGTTATAGGTAAAGTACAATAACCGCATGTTGTCAGGCCAGCATCCTGCCCCATCTCCTCACTACTCTAATCTTTGACTATATAACAGTAATTAGTTATTTAATGCTAATAGAAACTAAAACCACATAAACAAAGCTCTTTAACCTTCTCTGACAGAAACCAGGGACTGACTTTGTAAATAATCCATACAGGCAAACATTATGTACAAAAACATCCCACAGTGCTGCTGAAAACCTGGTATGGAATAAACTGAATCCTAAAACTGCTATTTTAATTTGTTTTTATTTTTATAATTCTGCTTTAAGGTGTTTGCTGCTTTCATCTGCCACTTTTATCTAAATCTACTAATGTTGAGTTTATCTGTTCAGATGTATCCTCATTATAAAGGTTTTAAAGAATAGTATGAGAGTAGTAAAACATCTCTACATACCTTTAATATTTGATGTGCAGTTACAAACATCTGCGGAGAGAACTGCAGTTTTTAGATTTTTTTACATCAGGTTTTTCTAACAAATGACTTCATCAGCAAACACACCTGCAGTCCATCTAATCAGGTAACAATTTTGTGGGTTATAAAAACCTTTGAACTCGAGGAGAACACTGCATAAACAACCTACCACACAAGATTATAGAGGGCATTTAATTGAATTAATTGAGCTTTTTAAACTCATGAATCTTTGTTTTCTTCAAGTGTGCATTACAGTGAAAAGCTGGAGGACAAAAGCAGTTTGTGGTTGCCATAAATTCACATTAAAATTAATAAAGGAAATGTAATTAGGATATCGCATGTCAGTTGGCTCGCTCCGAGTAACGATTTACCAAGGCTGCCACTTTTATGACAGCTTCATCATTTTCCATCTGTTCATATGAAGGCATCTGGTTTGATGCTTTCTTTTCCTTTGTCATAAAAAAACAAACAAATTGGAAGCAAATTGCATCATATTTCCTCTCCAGTGACATGCTAAGTTCCCCGTGAGCTCTTGGTGAGCCTCACATTTACAGCTTTTCCAAGTTATTACAAATTGAAAACCCATTTAAGTCAAGCACCAGTCATGATAAATTAAATCTCCACAGCAGTTGGTCTTCTGCTTTCCTGTTTATTCGCTCTGATATTGCATCTGAACATAACTTTGTCCTGTGAAGAGCTGTCTTTTAGCAATGTTATGATCATTCATTTCCCCCTCAAGCTCCAAACAGTTTCACTGCTAATGGGTCTAGAGCTTTTTGAAAAATACAAATAGGAAAAAACTAATAAGAAACAGCTTTTGATGATTTCTTGGCATCTGGAACTTGTGGGGCCTGAGGCTGCATTCAAAAAACCCCTTTGCCACACTTGGCAGATCCTGATTCCACAACATGCTCGTTTCTTACATGAAGAATTAAAGTTGATTAAGGCTGATGGAGTAAAAACACGATGGATGTAAAAACATGCATCTAAAACCCAACAAAGAAATGTAAAAATTCACCTAGTTTAAAGCTTATAAATGCTCTCGTTTGCTTTGCAGGCCTCACACATGTTTGCTTGTTTGATGAGGTTTGGTTTCCAAAATAGTCATGATGTCAGATATTAGGTGAGTTCAGAGAAACTTGCAATGAACCCAAAGAGTGCATTCTGGTGTCAAACAGCATCATTCAGCAGAATGAGGGTAGAATGTGCAGCAGAAGCAACAATGACAGACGTCTCCCCTGTGCGACTTAAAGCCACGGCGAGCTGTTTCCATTGTTCTGTGACCAACCGCATGTTGCGTTTCCCAAGTTCATCTTGCCGGCTCATCTGTCAGAGCTCTGTTTTGATCTTTGAGGACCAAGCCTTTTCCGGAATTAATCACACAATGCCTCAATCCGTTACCAATCAGCGGTGGTCGCCTGCCAGAATTCTTATTAGAGTGTCTTGCTGAGCCTCAGTTTTTCCAAAAAATTCCCCGTCTGGCCTCACCCCAGTCTTCTTTTGGAACAAATTTGATCTGCTGTGGTTCCACCTCATAGGGACTCAAATGGTCCGGTGCTAGCATTTTGGTGCCAGATCATACAGGACACCTTCAGAGGTCCATTGGAGTTTAGCACTCTGCAGGTCAGAGCTGTGTAGTGCAATGCTCCAAAAACCTCAGTCTTTGCAAAATCAGAGTCCACGATTAAAACTCTGACGTGCCTTTAGTGGTGGTAGGGTGCCACTGTTGGACCTGAAGGTGTAGTAGGATTCTTTATTTTGTGATGCAGAGACTCTGGGTCTTTTAAAAGGGCCTTGGAATAGTTGGGGGCATTTTGGGAAGTTCGGAGGTGGTGTTGTGGGTTGTGGGTTTAGCTGGTTGGTTGGTATTCAGAGGGCAGGAGGTGTGTAGGTGGAGTGGCTTCAGACCAGAAGCGTCTGCTTCCAGCCTCAGACTGTATGATGTGGTGTTTTTTTTCTAGCACAAATCCACCGGCTCACGGCTGAGTCGCAGCAACAACAAAGTGAGAAAACGCTTCCTGAATCGAAGCAAACCGATTCAAGCGCTGAGGTGTAATTATACGAGGGCAGATGGAGCCGTCAACCTGGCCAGACGACCACAGACCCTTTTTTTAAACACTGTTGTGCATGTTTGTGTGCAAGTCTGCATGCATCTGTGTTTCCAATTATTCAAACTGAGAGACGCACAGGTTGTTTTTCTCCACTGAAGCCCATCTGTTTGGGCCTCTAAGGAGGGGTCAATCATGCAGGCAGAACACCAGTGAAGAAGAATTAGCAGTAATTTATCCTTCTAATAAATCTCACTGATCTTTACCGTGTGTTAAAGTCTTTACTGGTGAGGAAAAATGAGAGAATGTGAGGAAATGGTTATCAGACTGTGAGGGGAGAAAATGAGATCCACATGAAAAACATGCACAGACAATTCAGACAAATCGAACCAAATATCACATGGATAATGAATTCTTTGCCAGTGTAAAACATCCTTCACTGGTTTAACAGCAATTCAGATAAATGT
Source organism: Etia nguti (assembly GCA_015106755.1). Classification (NCBI taxonomy): domain Eukaryota; kingdom Metazoa; phylum Chordata; class Actinopteri; order Cichliformes; family Cichlidae; genus Etia; species Etia nguti. The sequence goes on along the minus strand of VUQG01009869.1, from coordinate 4,621 downwards.
AAAATACGAGCTCATATTTAAATCATAACCCAAATTAACAGGCGGCACAGTGCAGTGGTCAGTACTGTCCCCTCACAGGAAGAAGGTCACGCTGTGCCTGCCGAGGACGTTAATTTTGGTCCTTCAGGGACTCTGACTTCCAGCCACATGCGCGTCAGTTTAACTGGTGATTCTGTTGATTCCCCCATGACTCTGAATTGGACACAAAAATGAAATGGGAACCAAAATTAAGCTGTTAATTGTTAGAGACTTACACCAGATCACCAAACACATCTCAGCATGCTCATCGACTGGCAAGACTGAGATTTGTATTTGTAATACTCAAAGATCACACTCATATGAATCTCTGACTCAGTTTTATGAAATCTGTTCTAATAACCGTCAACCACACGATTCATCCTACTGAGTGTGAGAACAAATACTTAGGGACATTCAGAACATGTCTCCATCTGGGAGGTCTCTGATGCAGAAAAGTTTATTCAGATTCTGTTCAGCAGAACTAAAACACAAAAATGCTTTCAACAGCTGAAGAGAGCTTGTGGTTTTCAGTCGATATAAGCGATTTTGTTCAGTGACCCTCAGGTGCAAAACACTTCAAAACACCAAAACCCAACATTTCATAAAACATGAGAATGAAAAGAAAACACAACAACCTCAAGACCGCTCATTTCCACAAATCTCTACAAAAACTACAGTTACAGTGACCCACAGAGAGAGAACCGACACCAGAATAAAAAACTGCAGACTGAAAGAAAGTGGAAGGATCTTCTAATGTTTCACAAACACAGACAGCAGGCTCGGAAAAATTTAACTTCTTTTAATGTTCAAAGACGACTCCTTTCGTAAAATCTTTGACCTGTAAACTATTACTTAAGATTACACTCAACTGCCACTTTGTTAGGTACACCTGGGTTTGATGGGTTTGACGTCTTTTTGCCTTCAGAACTGCCTTAAGCTTTTGTAGCACAGAACCACGTTGACATGATAGTATCACACGGTTCTGCAGGTTTGTTGGCTGTACATGATGTGACTCTCCCACCGCGTTCAAAAAGTGCTCGACTGGATTGAGATCCAGTGACCGTGGAGACTTATCTGTGTACTTAACATGTTCAAGAAACCAGTTTAAGATGATCTGACCTTTTTTTCATGGCACATTATTGTGTTGGAAGCAGCCATCAGACGATGTGTACGCTGGTAATAAAGGAACACAGACAGCAAGAATACTGAGGAACACTCTGACATTTAAATGATGCTTAATTCATACAAGGTATTTTATTCATACAAGGGGGTTCTGCCAGGTACCGGACGGTTCTTTGGCAGCTGGAGCCCTGGGACCCTGACAGGGCTCTTACCTATGGTGGAGCGCCTCTAGCAGGATTGGCTGCCCGTCGCATCTGGTCCTC
>VUQG01009868.1:107701-118679 GCA_015106755.1 Etia nguti | reverse complement strand
GGCTGGTCTTTGCAAGTATGCAATAATCTTTAAAGAGAGAAAGTGTGGCCACTGCAACATTATTATTGGCGAAATGAATGGAAACTGGACGAGTGAATGTAACTCTAAGTTTCTTCTTTAAGCGCTCTGAAAAATACATGGGAACAGTTTAATGTCACCCACACCCGGAACATCTAGTACAGTAGATGTGTTAAAGTACAGCGAGTCCCTCTCACATATTTGATGCTCCTGCCTGACAGAGACTGAGGTGTTATCACTGGAGCTACCTTATATTTCAGCATATACCGTTAAACTATTCCTGAGATTCACAGTTTTGTCTATTTTGACCGATTGACTAATTTTAAGTCCCCAAACAAACGTAAAGTAATGATAGGCTGAGGGACGAAATTATGCTAGATGCCCAGCCCCCATGGGGGCCCTTCTCCATTACTCCAGTTATTTAACTTTTTGCTCCACCCATGACATATTCGCGCTGCACAGACATATTTACTTAGCCTGCTCCCACTATGAAAGTTATTTCCCGGCCAGAGGAGGAGAGACTGTGATATCTTCAAACCAACAGCCCAGTCTGCTTTTCCAACAGTAGTCGGCGTGCTGAGCCAGGAGCTAACCATAAGCCCTCTCTCTGTGAGACCTGGGACAGCGAGGCGAAGGGGAGAGCTCATTCCACAACACGGCAGTCATCCATGGCTCTGTGCAACGGAGACAGCAAGGTCAGTTGAGCGGGAGATACCCGGGGCTCCAGTATAAGGTAGCCCTGGTGACTTAGTGCTAGGACCCGGGTTAGTGCTGTAGTCCTCCCCCCGATTAATTTCGGCCTCTGTGTACCTCGGGGGGGGGAAAGTTAAGAGAGCATGCAACGTTATCAACAGTACTGCTGAGGAGGAGCAGTGTGTGCCTGTTGCAATGTTACATTAACATGTTGCTCATAGCTGCTAACAAGCTGGATGCGATAACTAATTGATGTTAAACCGGGGGAAAAAGGTTTCACTGATTTTGCCAGTAAACGTGGTTGCTCTTCTCTTATGGTGGACCCCCCCACCCCCAAGACACTTCAGTTCCAAGCACCGCGTGGGTTTTAGCATAGCTCCGCTAACCTAGCAGCTATTCACAGCACTGCTAACAGGCTAACGCTCGTTACTACTGTTTATTCCAGCGGCGCTAGCTCGCTACACTGATAAACTGTTAGCTAGCTGTGGCCGGGCGCTCACAGTTTGTAGTGACAGCACCGCAGAGCAAGAATGTTGTTTTACGATAGCGTCTGTGTCCTTTAAGTAAACGGAAATTGTGTTTGTGCTGAACTAATTTACCTCAAGCGGTAGCTGTCACACTCTTCGTGCTAACGTACCTTAACTGTCAGTTTGCTAACATCGTCACGAAGCTAGTGTGTGAGCCAACTTGTGGTTTACCTGTCTAACAATTGGTGCGGCTTACAGCTGCCTTATCAGCTGATATGGTGAAGTTTGCTCTGAAATGATTGAGTGGTTTTTCTCTTGTGATTACTCTTCTTCAGCCCATGTTATTACCGTCTGTGCTTTAAAGGTTAAAATTGGAGGTGAGGGGGGTACCCAGCAAGTTGTTTTCAGAAACATTTACGGCGGAAGTTTCCCACTGACCACGTGGGATAATGTTTCTCTAATGTGTACCCACTTCTGTTGTTTATAAAGAATAATTTACTCAATTTAATATACTGTAGACTGGGTGGCACACTTCCCACAGAGCATGCATGCGTTTAAATAAATAACATTTGCATATAGATGAGTGCTGAGGATCAGAGTTTGAACTGCTCCAAATACTGAGATCTCAGTCTTGATAATGTCTGACTTGTGAGATTCATGTGATGGGCTGAATGGTTGGAGCACGTTTCACAAGATTTGCTGTCTCTCTGTTTCAGCTCACATGGCAACAATTATGTTAGGCTTTATTGAGTCACAGCACTGGAGGAGAGTAAACTCAAGAAGGAATTAAGTTACCTTCTGCTGTCAGACCACTAGAAAGCTAGTCACCTCACATGCAAGTCTTCACCAATCTTTCTAAATGTGTGTCCACAGCTGGAGATCAGCAGCGCAGAGCAGAATGGGTCATGTGAAGGGGCGGTGGCGATCCTCGATGCCGGGGCGCAGTACGGGAAGGTGATTGACCGAAGAGTGCGAGAGCTGTGCGTGCGCTCTGAAATCCTCCCTTTAGAGACCCCGGCCTTTGCTATCAGAGAACAGGGCTTCAGGTGAGCACATAAAACGCATCTGTACCTGAGACGTTTTATTTCATGCCTGTCATCATGTTTATACACACTGCTCTGTCAATGTCGAAGCTTTGAAGGTGCTTTATAATGCAGTTTTACATGATTGTTTTCTTTGTGTTTCATGCCTCAGGGCAATAATTATTTCAGGAGGTCCAGCGTCTGTGTACGCGGAAGATGCCCCCTGGTTCGACCCTGCCATATTCACTATAGGAAAGCCCGTCCTTGGGATTTGCTATGGGATGCAGGTATGCACACAATAAAATAAACTGTGATTGTATTCTTAAGAAAACCAAGTCTACTTCCACAAGGCTCTTGTCAAGGAAACATTTTTTACACAGATTGCCTCTAAGTAGCAACACATTACTGTCAGTCTGCTTGAACCAGCTCCTCAGCTCTCCCACACCAGCTGGGACTTCACCACCTTCTTCAAGAGTACTTTTACGCTGGTGGAAGAGAAAAGTAATAGTCACTCTCTTTTCCCAGTGAGACTAAAAAGTAACAAGTACATTTCTTTACAGTGGAGGCAGTTTTACTATCCCTGTAGCATATCTGTGTCCATTCTTTAACTCTGGTGTGTGTGTGTTGCAGATGATGAATAAAGTTTTTGGAGGAACGGTACACAAAAAGAGTGTAAGGGAGGATGGAGTCTTCAGCATTGGACTAGACAACACTTGCTCCCTTTTCAGGTATTGTAATATCTTGTATCTTAAATATGTAGTGTTTTGTTATGTTCCACATACACATCACATATAGTTGTATGTAGTTGTTTGTTTTCATACTGATGTAAAGGGGCTATTAGACAAATAATGAGGGGTCTAAGGTAAAGGGTGCAGTCTTTATTTCCCTTTTATAAACAACTTGCTGAAAACTGTAACATGTGTAGCTGATTTAATGAATCTTTTCGTGTGTGTGTGTGTTAATCTTATCAGAGGCCTTCAGAAGGAGGAAGTAGTCTTACTGACCCATGGAGACAGTGTGGATAAAGTGGCAGATGGCTTTAAAGTGGTGGCCCAATCAGGGAACATCATTGCTGGTGAGCAGGACACAAGAAATGCTCCAATCCTGTTGAATATAATTCACAAATATATTATGGTAAACTACAAAAGCAGCTTTATTTGGACTTGATGTTAAGTAAGCCTGAGGCTGTATCATATATATTTACATCACACACAGCCTTTGAAGATGATGTTAATTTGTATTCTGGGTAAAAGTGCTTTTCCCCGACATCTAAACGCTTCGTTTTTTCTTAAAGCGTACTAAATGAGCATCTTAAAACATCTCAACATCCCTTTCAGGGATCGCCAACGAGCAGAAAAAGCTGTATGGGACGCAGTTTCACCCTGAGGTCGACCTGACGGAGCGAGGCATGGAGATGTTGCGTAACTTCGTGTTTGAGATTGCGGGCTGCACGAGTAACTTCACCGTACAGAGCCGCCAACAGGCCTGCATCAATGAGATCAGAGAAAAAGTAGACAAGTCTAAAGTGCTGGTGAGTGATGGGTTTTTAAAAAAAAAAAAAAAGGATCAAAACTGAATATTTATTGTGGGAGATGATTCAACTAAAAGTATGAAGCTAAAAAGCTGACAGCGAAGTGTGGTAGTCGCTCAGGAGGCGATGACAGTAGCAATGGTGGGAAGTTAAGTAGAACCAATTAAACTCTCAAATTAAACCCTGTTGCATCTGAAAAGAAGGTAGCCCACTCCCAGAGTGGCTTCCAACTGGGTTTCATCTCAGGGGAGGGTGAAAGCGATAATTGAGTGTAGAAAATAGGCTTAAAGTACTGATATTATACTGTACAGCGTGTGGGATAGTTGGTAATATCTGTGACAATACTCTTATTCTGCTGTAGCGTGTTCCTGCAGCGAGTATGGCATTTTGGATGATTTCCAAGAGCGGGTTTAATCTTCTCTTTCTTAGGCTTAATATTTAACAGCCTGCCAACAGATGAAACACCAGATGTGTGTATGACTAATAAAACAAGAAGCCTAAATAAATATAAACCACACATTTGCAGATAATTAGTGGCTAGTGTGAGTTGTGAAAATTGGTGACAGGTGGTGAAGAATCTGATTTAATCTTTGCTCAGCTTTATCTGTGAAGACACTGTTTCTTTCTGATGATCCTCGCAGGTGCTGCTGAGTGGTGGAGTAGACTCAACAGTCTGCACAGCCCTCCTGAACAAAGCTCTGAACCAGGACCAGGTGATAGCAGTTCACATCGACAATGGCTTCATGAGGAAGAGAGAAAGTCAGAGCGTGGAGGAGGCCCTGACAAAGCTGGGAATCAAGCTCAAAGGTAGGGATCCAAGTCCTGCAGTTCTTAAGGGTGTACATAAGGTATTTATTTGAAATTCATTTTTATCATACTTTATTTTTCTGAATTAATGGCACTCTTTTAATGTCTTCTGGTTCTTATTTTGATTAGTTTTCACTTTATGGAGTTATTTTTTTTCCCCCCGTAATGTACTAAAAAAAGCACGTTCTTGTTAAAAAAGGCTAATATCGTACAGCCTTGTGGTTTCTACAGGGGGGACATATCATCAGTGTTGTAGTAAGTCTGCTTTGGATTGCTACAGTATTGGGGATTATAATCAAAAATCCCTGTGGAGAATATGAATGGGGTCTTTCCTTGTGGAACCTTGCTGTTAAGCTCTGTTGGGGTTTCAGCCAGGACTCTGTGTTTAACCCAGTGAGCTCTGGAGGACAGAGCAAAATTCTTTTTAACTTCTACTGAGACTGTGGCATTAAGTTAAAAATGCTCAGTATGAAAACTTTACCTCATTACTTCAAATAAGAGCTTTAATACAGCTGTAGCGTTAGATCAGGGCTATGATGCGTTTCCCTGGATGCATTTACATAAAACTAACAAAACAAAAAATGAAAAACTGCCTTTCTTTCAATGTGGTTGAACTTTGACCTTCTTTACTCACTGGAGTGATAAACCTTGGCTGCACAGCATAAGCCACTGCAAATAATAATTTTCAGACAACCATGGTGCCATCGTCGTGACCTGTCTGAAAGCTGCTTACATCAGTAACCAGAGGGGCATTCTGGGAAAACATTATCTGCAAAAGCCAGATTCATTTCTCCTTCTTCGGTGCTTTATTATTTCGGTCGCCCTCCTCCACCACACCAATTTTATTATATTCAGCTTTGTAGTTGAGTAACAACGCCACAAGCTTACACCTGAGAGTGAAAGTAAAGTTAAGATGGGTTTTTGTGTTGCTGTTAACCCTGTGGTTCATCTTCCTTCAGTGGTAAATGCAGCGCACACCTTCTATAATGGAACAACAACTCTTCCCATCTCCGAGGAGGACAGGACGCCACGGAAACGCATCAGCAAAACATTGAATATGACCACCAACCCCGAGGAGAAAAGGAAAATTATTGGAGACACATTTGTCAAAGTGAGTATAAGTTCGAGTACTTTTTTTGGAAAGTGTTATTTATTGTTGGTGACATGAAATGTCAGTGTGTTTAAGTTCTTTTCTGTGCCACTGTACTGTTCTGACTATATGAATTGTCCTACATCACAGGTGGCAAATGAAGTGATTGGAGAGATGAATCTGAAACCAGAAGAGGTTTTCCTGGCACAGGGTACCTTGAGGCCTGATCTTATTGAGAGCGCCTCTCACCTCGCCAGTGGTAAAGCAGAGGTCATCAAAACACACCACAACGACACTGAGCTCATCCGCAAACTCAGAGATGAGGTAAATCTAATTTCCCTAACCCTCTTAGCTAGCTACTTCAGTATATAGCCATATTATATGCAATTAAGTAGATGCATGGATCAAGGAGAGCTTTATTGGAGTTTAAATCATAATAAGAAGCACAAAACATTTACATCGCTTACACTACAGCTCACAACACTACTGACGCGCCTTTGTCTTATTAGTGTATTCATTGTCTTGGATTATTTGCTGTTTGTTGTTACGTGCAGCCTCTTCTTGTGAATGCACAACTGTTTGACACCTAAGCATAGCGCTAGCCCACTCACTGTTGCATTGCTGATTCTACTCTGTTGTAATCCTCCAGGGAAAAGTAATCGAACCGCTGAAAGATTTCCACAAAGATGAGGTGAGAGCACTGGGGAGAGAGCTTGGCCTGCCAGAAGAGATTGTTTCTCGGCATCCATTCCCTGGCAAGTACATAAACTCACAGGCCTATAATGTGACTGTTCTGACTGGACTTTACAAAAGTGTAAATATAATTACTGAGTCACACTAGAAGCCTTACATCCTTCATTTGCTAAAACTGTAAATAGAATTCCTGAGTCAGACACTCAAAGAATCACTTCCTTCATTTGCTCAAAATGACAGTCATTCCTCTTTTTCTCTAGGTCCTGGTTTGTCCATCAGAGTGATTTGTGCAGAAGAGCCTTACATCTGTAAGGATTTTGCTGAAACAAACAACATTCTCAAAATCGTTACAGACTTCTCTGCAAGTGTCAAAAAGGTAAAAGAATCGCTGATGTACAGCAAAATCCCAGTAGCCTGATATCATTTGTCTGTAGTGTTATCATAAAGCAACTTGTCACTGTTTTTACTCATGAAATTGCAGATAACTGCAAGATATCACACATTAACTCAAATGTTGTGATACGATAAGCTTGGATGGCAACCCTCCAAGCATGCTTTGAGCAGATTGAACTAACACAGCAGATTGTATGCCGCTGTTTGCTCTGAAGCTTGCTGCTAATTTTACTGATAATCACTGGAAACACTCCTCAGCTAGTGTTATCACTTCAGTTGTTTTGGACAGTTGATGAAGTTTTATTTTCAGTTATGATTTTGGCTTCCAACAAATTAATTTCCCCCCAAATTCACTCCCAGCCATGTTGTGCTAGATAAAGGTCAGTTCATACTCCTAGGATATCAGTATGTCATTTGATGAAAGAGCAAGCAAAAATTTTGCAAATTTTGAAATTGATGAAGTGTTGTTGAAAATGGCACATCGTCAGAGCTGCAGTGGTTTGTATATTGCAGGCGTCCGTCTCTCAGTTCCACGCTTACAAGCTGCTTTTGTTCCCTTCTCCTCTCCAGCCCCATGCCTTGCTGCAGAGAGTCAAGTCGTGCATATCAGATGAAGAGGAGGAGAAGCTCATGCAGATCACCAGCCTTCATTCACTCAATGCCTTCCTGCTGCCCATCAAAACTGTTGGTGTCCAGGTGAGACAGCTGATCAGATGACATATCGTTAAAGAAATAGGAAAAGACATTGGACAGAAACTGCTGGTACATGTTTTGGTCAGTAAGAAAATGTGAGTTTTATTGACAGTTTGTGGATATTGATGTACACATCATCTTTCCTCATAGATTTTAAAAATCCCACGTATTTATCTTTAGTCATGATTAAGATTTTGTGGAGAATCCAAGTGTCCTCATGTCCAGTGAAAACTTGACAAAGTGTATGTTGCCAGCTGTTTGTCTGTTGCTGCGTTATAACTGTAATTAAGTGGTCAGCCACAAGACCAAGACACACCCAAACAACGAGTGTCAGATTCTCCGTTTTAGACTCTTTCTCCCTGTAGTCCATGGAGGGTGTGTCCTGTAGTAACTGTTAAATATGCCAAAAATGTTGGATTAGTCACGACTATTTTCCTCACCCAAAACGCTGCAGTCAGACAGTGTGTAGGTGTCTGTTAGTACTTCCTGTCTGAAGCCAGAGGTTTAAATTTGCCCTCAACCTCAAACTGGGACAGACTGTGGGCAAACACAGGCACCTTTCGGCGGCTTTTCTAAAAGTGGAAGCTGACAGGTTATGTAGAAACTTTAGTTTTAACACAAAAAAACCCAAATTTTAACAAAATGGCTTTCATACTTTATAACGTGTATGAGACTTTAATTTTTTGGCTAGATGGTAAGAATAAGAACATTTCCTGTCTCAGGGTGATTGCCGGTCCTACAGTTATGTGTGCGGTGTCACAAGTAAAGAATCTCCACACTGGGAATCGCTCATGTTCCTGGCCAGACTCATCCCTCGCATGTGCCATAACATCAATAGGTAAGTCACAAATCAGGCTTTAAAGTTTCACTCGTCCACCCTCGGTGGACAACCGGGCAAAACACTCAGATTCATTCACGCCTCTCTTCTTTTTTCCAGAGTTGTGTATGTATTTGGGTCCCATATGAAGGAGCCGCCAACAGACATTACTCCAACTTTCCTGACCACGGGTGTTCTGAGCACGCTCAGACAGGCTGACTTTGTAGCTCATTCTATTCTTAGAGAGTCTGGTAAGTGCGCGGTTTCAAATGTTTAAAGCCTCGTCTATTTTAGAAAATCTAGGACTGAAGATGATTTAAAAGGGGGAAAAACCCCAAACAAGCATTGTTATCGCAAAGAAGAAATCAAATCAAGACAAGTAGTAGAGATGGTAGATTTATTCATTTAAAACAGGAAGCACATAAAATAAAACAGTCTGGACTTGAAAGTTTGAGCAACTGAAAGCAAAGGGGTGGAAAGGGCAAATTACCAGAAGTTTTGCTTGTTTTCCATTTGCATACTACAGAAGGGTAGCGAATTAAAGGAAAACTTAAAGGTGTAAACAGGATTTATGTAATTTTCATGCTCAAGCCATTTAGTAGCCCTGTTCTCCAGGAAGAAGATGCTGTGAGAGAACGGAGAATTTACATTCATTTTACTAGTTGCTCTCCAGTACAGACCTTCGCACATTTATAGTTCCTTCCCACATTGAGAATACAGATCATATGTAACAGTTACAAGCTTTTAGCTCAACCTTGTAACGCACAGCTGGTAGTTGGTTCAGATCAGGGATTGGTTCACGTTCACGCCATAAACAAACCACTCTGGAATTTGTTTAGAACCGCACAGAAACTATCACCTCCAAAGGGTCTCAGTGTGGTGTTTTTGGTCTGAACCCGAGTGTGATTATCGTGTTCACACCTGCACCAAGGGGTTAAACTAATGTTAAATATATGAAAGCATCACGTAATATTGAAACATGACAAATTCCAATAAATTATCCAGCCATTTTCTTTCGCTTATCTGAAGTTAGGTCGTGGGGGCAGCAAGTAGAGAAGCCCAGACGTCCCTCTTGCCAGCCACCTCCTCCATCTTATCTGGGGCAACATCAAGTAGTTTTCAGGCCAGCCAGTTGAAATAATCTCTCCAGTGTGTCCTGGATCTACTGAGGGGACTCTTCCCAATAGGATTACACACGAGGCGACCACCTCAATAGGCTCCTCTTGATGTGGAGGAGTAGTGGCTCTACTCTCAGCGTCTCCTGAATGACCGAACTCTTCACCCTGTTGCTCAGGGAGAGCCCATCCACCCTTCAGAGGAACCTCATTCCTGCTGCTTGTTGCTACAAAAACAGTCTTTTTCCTTTAAAAGAACTAACCTTGATAGTGTTATCAAAAAGATCAAGCCTAGATCAGCAGATTCATGGAGTTTCTCAACAACAATGCTCCGTCTTTTCTGCCAGGTTTATGTTTCCTTTGGCTATTTTATGCTTAGCTTCTGTTTTCCCCTTCAGGCTATTCTGGGAAGATCAGCCAGATGCCGATCATCCTCACCCCCCTGCACTTTGACCGTGACCCACTGCAAAAGCAGCCATCATGCCGGCGCTCCGTGGTGATTCGTACCTTCATCACCAGCGACTTCATGACAGGAATCCCTGCCATGCCAGGCAACCATATCCCAGAGGAGGTATACCATGATTAAACCTGTACAGCTAATATTTTTCAGCTTAATTTTACCATCATGGCTCCTAATTCTGGTTTTCAGGATTGGAAACGATTGACCCAGGAATTGTTGAAATAATAATCATATCAACTTTTCTCTTTATTTCTATGTTTTAAGAGTTATTTGTCTTTTCTGATTCATCAGGTGGTGCTGAAGATGGTAAATGAGATCAAGAAGATCCCAGGTATCTCCAGAGTCATGTATGATCTGACCTCCAAACCACCCGGCACCACAGAGTGGGAATAAAATGCAAACATCTATCACAGTATAGAGAACACACTCACACACATATATACAAACACACACACACAAACACACACACAGTGCACAAACACAATAAATATCAGTGAGGGCTGGTGAACTGCTCTCCTTTTCTGTCCTTCCAACTTTACTCCCCTCCCAATCTCCCTCTGCTACCTCCCCCATCTCTTCCCTTATCTTTAACATTCCCACGGAAGGCAGACTGTACTGTGACAGGCGCACACACAAAGCCACTACTGCTCTGCTCTCCCCACCACTCTACCCCGGTCTTAATATTTTTGGCGATAGGCATTGATAAATCTTGGTTATTGATAATATATTGTCTTTTTGTTTTGTTTTTTAACTTTCATGTACAACAGTGTATTTCCTCGCTACAGTGAAAAGGTAAATTGCTACTTTCAGGTGGCCAGAAGCTGTGAAAGTTCAGTGAGTGGACTTGGTGTTGTGCCTCAGGATGAATAAAACATGAAAGCAAGCAAACGGTAGTGTCATTAAAGGAAAAACAGAAAAGGGTGGGGGGGTTAAAAATCTATAGCAGTTGCTTTTTTTGTTTTTTTTTCTTCAGATATTTTTGTTTAATTCTTGTAGGTGAGAATGTTCTCAGCCTAAGACTATCTGATTTGTTCATTTCACTTCCTACCAAAGGTGGTGTGAACAGAAGTACAGCTGAACAGACGAGCTATGTGACCAATCAACGATTAAAAAAATTGGGTTTTTTTGTTCGTTTTTTTTTTTTTTTTTGACATAAGTAGAGTTTGCTGTAGTGATCTG